>JAJHJA010001397.1:0-95130 GCA_021202915.1 Heliconius himera | reverse complement strand
GATACTTTGTTTACTTTGTACAGCTTTGAGTGGTGGATAAATAAATATATTTTTTTTAAATATATTTATTTTAAATAAATATATTTTTTTTTTGCTTTTGTTAAGTCGAACTGTAATAAACTATGTTATAAAATCTAAGAATTTGAATTTGAACCACTTGTAATTGTATCCTCATTATAATTGCAAAAAAATAAATAAATCAAAACAAATTAAATCAGCTTCATGTTGTATTTCGCACACAGCAGGGTAGGCACAGGGTACCTAGTGTTAAGACACTCGCGGCGGCGGAACTCAACCAGAGCGAAAAAATAAATATATATGAAGGAATTTATATTTTATAAATTTAAATAAATATTTCATTTCCTCGGGGATCGAACCCACAACCAGTCGGTTTTACAGTCACAATTTGTGCCCCTGCGCCACGATTGGCCTGTAATTATACACAACTTTATTTTTTTAACTGTGTAAAACACTTCATTGCCCGTTTCAGACAACCTACAATAAAGAATTTATAGAACAGGAATATATCATTATATAATCGTTTCCGTTTTCCAGCTCTTACTAAATAATGTAACACATATTGCATCTAAATAAGCGGAAAATAAGAAAAGGATTGGATATGTAACTAGGTTATCTCAGTTTTATTCAGAATAAAATTGACTATTCTAGGCTTAAAGAGAAAAGGCTTAAAAAGTTATATGGAATAAAACACTACGTATTTTCATTTCTCCGCTCTAGTAACGAGGCAAAGCGCGGGATTGACGTGAGGATTGAGGTACAACGTGTAGCTAAAAATAGACATTTTGTCAATTTCTCCTTTCAACTGAAAACAGTCAGGTGTGGTCTTAGGACCGTGTTTTTAGTTTTTTTGTAACTAATATAATGTTTTTTATTATGTTTATTTTTTTATTTTACGTTATGTAAATATATATACTGTGTTCGAGTATTCTTAAATATCCGCATCAGGTAATGCCGGAGCCCGGCATAACCTGATGCGAAACGCAATGGTATAAAGCCACTACTTCACGCCGGTTTCAAATGCCGGGGGTGGTAATGGTCCGGTCGAGTCTGCCCATGCGTGTTGCCATTGCTGGCGACGTGACTCTACCACACGTACTTTAGTCGCCTCTTACGACACCACCAGTACCATGATGATCCTATTCTAGGCCGGGATCACACGGAATATTTCAAATACACTTCCCACCTTTAACGCGGAAGTTTGTTACATATGTGTACTATTATATTATATTTATATTTGTATTGAGGCCGTAGTGGCGCAGCGCAGTACAGCTTCTAAATGTAAATGCGACGATTGTGGGTTTGATTCTCACTCTGGGGAATGAGTTATTTTCACTAAATCGCACTGGTAACAAAACAAAAGCGTGGCGGTTCCGTTACTCGTCACGCAATGACTAATAGAAAATTGTGCAGAATATTTATTAATATAAAGTAAAGGTACAACATTTTAAATAAAATTTTACCATCATAGTTAGGCAAAGTGCGGCGTTGAGTCCTGCCACTCAACACGCAATGCCTCCAGAATATGGCAGAAAGTGGGGAACGGAGTATCTTAACACTAGGTTCCCTCTGTCTACCATGCTGAGTGCGGGATACAGCGTGAACCTGATTTATTTATTTTAATTATTGAACGTTAAATAAAATATAATATAAATAATATAGACAAAATATACATTATTTTAATTAGCGATAGGTTAAAGTTAAATGGGAAGACCCTTCGTAGGACCAGCCTGATCCTTTCCTGGTAATATCAATAGAAAATTTATTTACAAGCATACTCAAATGCCAGGAATTTGATTATTCAATTACATATTACGTATAGTCAACCCAAACTATTTAATTGATAAAAACACACATTTGTGAATTTTAGATTAATTTATATAAGTTACAATATTATTTTATACATCAATAATATTTAATATTTTATTTATTTACATTATAAGCACGAAGAAAAATCTTTTAATTTTCACCTTTCTATTTTTTTTTGTCTGGACAGATATGTCTAATAATCGCGTATACGAGTATACCTATATCTATAGAGTACGCTATATATTAAGAGGCCATAGTAATGAGGCCAGTCATGGCGCAGGTTCCCAGGTTCCCCCGCAGAGTGTGACTGTAAAATCGACTGGTTGTGGGTTCAATCCCACTCGAGGAGATGAAATATTTAATTAAATTTATATTTCCATTTCTTTTCTCTGGTGTCTAGATAAAGTGCGGCATTGAGTTATGCCACTCAACACGCAATGCCTCCAAAATCCGGCAGAAAGAGTGGATCAGCGTGGATACAGCGTGAAGCTGATTTATTTGATTTATTTTTTATGTATATCAATCTATAAATTAGCTATAGTACGTAACTTATGATGAGTCCAAAGTAAATTTTACACGAAAAAAGAAACAAAGAAAATCCCTCGAGATGGAAGATCTAAATTACACAAGCACTTTGTTCTGACGAGGTAAATTACTTAGCAGATTTTGATAAAAAAATATTGCTTCTAAAGTGTCTCGTTGCTAAAAGTAAGAGAACCTCTCATGGGTAATACCTATCTAAGGCAGAAGTTTCCAATAATATATTTCCGGTCTTGACAAGATTTTATCTAATATTATAATAATACTTTATAACATTTTTTAAAGTTATTTTTTTAGTTTCACGCTATATCCCGCATATAGCGGGATATGCAGAGGGATACTAGTGTTGAGATATTTTGTTCCCTACTTTTCGGCCCAACTTTCGAGAACATTGTGGGTTGAGTGGCGGAACTCAATATCATTTTCTGTCTACCAGAGCGAAGAAATTAACTTATCCTTGGGGATAGAACCTACAATCATCATGCTTACGGGCAGACGCTGTCCTACTGCGTAACTGATGTTGTATTGAAGTTCTGTAAATTTCACGATTGTAACGTATTTATTTTTGAACAGGATTATTTTATACCGAAAATTTACTTACTAAAACTGTTCATTATTAAGACATAATTTAAATTTCACATTTTTTGTTATATTTTAATAGAGTTTCTAATTAATATTGAATTCTAATTAAAAAAATCCAATTAATCTAAAAAAATTGAGGCTGTCGTGACGCAGCGCCCAAGCGTGTGACTGTTAAAAAAAGGTAATGTATTTTATAGGGAATAGATTATTTTAACATTGGGCTCCCAGATACTTTCTCTCGTGTGCGAGATACAGCGTGAAGCTGAACAAAAAAAAATATATATTTCTTTTTAATTGAATTTATAATTATGTGATGAATAGGCTCCTCCTTCGGACAAGGCATTAGGATTCGCTTTCACTGCTCAACACTCAAATATTTATTATAATCGATGAACGTATAGTTAACGGATGTGTGCTTGATTCTCACTCGGGGAAATATAAAAATATATTAATTTATATTTTTATTGCTTTTCTCTGGTGTGTAGATAAAGCGCGGCGTTGAGCACCGCCACTCAACACGCAATGCTTCCAGAATTCGGCGGAAAGTGGGGAGTTCTTCTCACTAGGTTCCTTCTGCCTACCTTGCTGCGTGCGGGATATAGCGTGAAGCTGTAAAAAAAAAAACACTTATTGTCCTTAAAAAAAAATTATGAACCGACAGAAAGATTACACTAAAGATTTTTTTTATATAAACGATTATCTCAAATATAAAATACTTCCACAGTTTTATAATAAACAAACCTTCGACCTTAAATATTAGCAACGCAAAGCAGCCTCCAACAGAACGTACCCAGAATATTTAGAGGATTTAGAATTTGACTTTAAAATTAAGTAGATAAATGTACTGTATTAGTAATAATAATTAATCAATACGGTGATCAAAAATTAAAAATGGAGTCAGTCGTGGCACAGTGGCATAAACGAGCGACTGTACACGTGACAGGTTCTAAGTTCGATTCCCCGAAGAAATAAAATATTTAGCAAAGCGCGGCATTGAGTTCCGCCACTCAACATGCGATGCCTTTAGAAATGAAGAGAAACTGTAGAATCGAAGTATCTTAATGGGAACGTAATGTCTTTACACTAGGGGTACAGCGTGAATGCCTTTATATATTTAGAGAAAGTTTGTAATGGAAGTGTTTAATGTGTACGTAATGTCTTGGTTACGTTACACTAGGTTACGATACGATTTTGGTAACAACATTATTTAATAAAATATTGAATTTTATATATGCTACATATTTTTTTTTTGCTTCACGCTGTATCTAGCGCATACCATGGTAGGCAGAGAGAATCTGGGAATCTAGTATTAAGACATTCCGTCCCGATTAACACTTACACTTCCGTTCCCCACTTTTCGTCGAATTCTGGAGGCATTGTGTGTTGAGTGGCGAAATTCAACGCCGTGCTTTGCCTCGTTTCCAGAAGGAAGACATGAAAATATATAATATAATTACATATTTCATTTCCTCGAGAAAGAACGAACCCACAACCTATCGCGCTTACAGCCTCAAATTCCATTTATTACCTTTAATTCTATATGACATCTATTTTATCAGCTTCACGCTGTATCCCGCACACAGCAGGGTAGGCAGGGGGAACCTAGTGTTGCGACACTCCGTTCCCCACTTTCGAATTCTGGAGGCATTGCGTGTTGAGTGGCAGAACTCAACGCCGCGCTTAACATCCACACCAGAGCGAAGAAATGGAAATATAAGTTTAAGTAAATATTTCATCTCCTCGAGTGGAGATCGAACCCACAACCAGTCGGTTTTACAGTCACACTTCATGCCGCTGCGCCACGACTGGCCTCAAACCTCTGATATCTATTGCTTATTATTATAAAAATAAATTATATTTTACTATATTCAATAACGTTAAGAACAAAAATAAAAGAAGATGAGCTATTGATAAAAGTTAATGATAGCCGGCATGAGATTTATGGCGTTGGGCTTAAGATTTATGTGAAAACTTGTTCACGCTACTGATTTTTAGGTATAGTAAATCTTTATTTAGTTGTAATTGTCCCATAAATGTTAATTAAAAAATACACCACGAGGGCTCAGTTAGGCTTATCATAAATACGATGGTTGTTGGTTCGAACGAGGATAAGATAAAATGTGGTGTTGAGCGCCGAATAACAACGCAAACTACCACTGACGACTTTTTAGTTGCCTCGCGTATTGCCCTGGATTCTTGCAGAATGAGCTGACTACAGTCTGAAGATACATCTTGCCCTCTAGTGTGGTGGAGCTTTTATTTAGCTTCAAATGTATCCTGTATATAGCAGGGTAGGCAGAGGGAGCCTAGAGTTAGACACTCCATCCTACACTTTCTACCGAAATATAGGTTTCCACTGCCTACCCTGCCGTGTGCGGGATACAGCGTGAAGCTGATTTATTTATCATTTATTATTTATTTATTTATTTTCTTTAAAATTGTACCTTTATTGCCGCAAAGTTTAATCTAAGCTGACTTGACCACGACATTTTAGAAGCGATGACATTATCAAGGTTGACAAATGTTTAACTCTCTCAATTTTTTCTTAACCATTTACATTTACAACATAAGAACATTTTTTGATCATACAGATAACCACGTGCTGAAGCACTCCGTTGTCCACTTTCCGACAGAAACGCAGCGCTTTGCCTCCAGACCCGAGCGAATAAATGAAAATATTAAATATTTCATTTCCTCAAATTGGAATCGAACCCACAACACACACATAAAATGTGTGTCTACACACACACATGCTTGTGGCTCTGCATCGTGATTGGCCTATAACATACAAAAATGACATACTTATGAATATGTTTTTGTTTATTTTTTTGTAAATAGAATATGAATAAATTTTGTTACAAAAGTGTATGCAAAACAGATGATTATACGCTTAGATCCCTTTTATCGACTTTGTGGTAATAATAATATTCTTGAATCATTATTTATAAATATTTAGATATCTTCGCTCTGGCATCGAGGCAAAAGACTGGATGCATTCATTGGAATCCGCACTCAACAAGCAATGCCTCCAAAATTTGGTGGAAAGTGGAGAACGGAGTGTTTTAATACTAGGTTTCCTTTGCCTCTACTGTGTGCAGGAAACAGCGTGAAAATGAAAAAAAACTTATAACATTCTTTTATTTTACAAGGAAAATTTCTGTATAGACTATATTTTCTAGAAAACTTAAAAATTTGGACGTAGCGGGACTGGAACCCGCGCATCTTGGAAACGATCCAAGCGCTCTGTCCAATTAAGCCCTACACGCTCATCGGGCTACGTCGAAATTCTTTATGCTTGTTACAACTTATTTTTATTGTTAGTATCTCTGTAGGGAGATTTTTACAAATTGACGCTACTGTGCCGTGTGATCCCGGCCTAGAATAGGATCATCCTGGTGCTGGTGGTGTCGTAACAGGCGACTAAAGTACGTGTGGTAGAGTCACGTCGCCAGCAATGGCAACACGCATGGGCAGACTCGACCGGACCTCATTACCACCCCCGGTATTGAAAACCTGCGTGAAGTAGTGGCTTTATGCCACTGCGTTTCGCATCAAGTAATGCCGGGCTCCGGCGCCCAACCCACCTTAAAGGCCGGCAACGCTCCTGCAGCTCCTCAGGTGACCCGTCCGCTCGTCTTGCCTTATCCTTTTCCATAAAAAAGTAGAGTATTTAAAAGCATAGAAATATATGTATTGTTTTATTGATAGTAATTAAGAAAAATATGACAAATATGACAAAACAGTCAAATATATAAGAAAAACATGTTTTTTTTTCTGTACTGTAGTACCAATATATAAATTTATAATAATTAACGTACAGATATGTACTAATTTTGTTCAGCTACAATCTTTTACCCGCATATCAGGGAAGGCAGAGGGAACCTAATCTTAATACACTCCGCTTCCCACGCACCGCCCAATTTAAAAGACATCAAGCGTCAACTGGAGGAACTCAATACCGCGTTTTATCTACCAGAGCGGAGAAATGAAAATAGTTCACTCCCCTTAGTAGGAATTGAAAGTGAGGAACGAAAGTGTCTTAATGTGAACGAAGTGTCTTAACACTAAGTTTCCAGAGTGCCTCTGTCGAAATGAATTACTGGACTGTCTTAGGGAGATATTGTATAATTATAGAAATATATGTATGTAATAACATAAGTCTAGTTCTAGGTAATATCTACAGAAAAAAAGTATTAAAAGAAATGTAAAAAAAACAAAAGGTACGTACCATAAGTCTGTAGTGTAAGTAAGAATTAAAAATAAATAAATAAATAAAAAAGAAGTGCCCCTGCCTACCCTGCTATATGCAAGATACAAAAAGAAACTAAAAAAATATATAATATAATTTTACTTGTTTTGCAGTAACTTTGTGAACAAAAAAAATATACAATTTTGCTTATTTTGCATTAGCTTTGTGAATTTATTCTTCTTATTTTAAAAAAGAACAAAAACAAAAATAAAAACAAAACTTAATTATTCTAGCATAGTGTACAGTACATACAGTACATTAGAGGTCTCAGCTTCCCAAATTCATTGCGAACGAAAACAAAGAAAAAACAATGTTTGAGAGAAAGAGGTTTCAGGGCAAAGAACTTTGTAACGAGTGCTACTGTAATCTACCGCCACTCGTCGCAACGACGTGAATGTCTCAAGCCCCCGTGTACAGGAGATTGCCTGCCTGAAGAGGTTTATACTAGTATAGGTGCGTATACAACGAAAGTAAATATATTTATATTTTAATTTTCTACAGCTTTTTGTGTTCTTTTTTTGATAAAACTATTAAATTTGATTGATGAAATTGTAAATTAACAGCAAAGCAAGACATGACAGACAAAATTATCAAAATTGATGTGTGTACAGTAACAAAAATACTTATAAAAATATTAATATTAATTTAATTTTTTATTATTAATACTTAGCTTCACGATGTATCCATCATATAGCAAGGTAGGTACAGGGAACCTGGGAATCTAGACTCTACAATAAACGTGTACACATCAGCTGGCATTTTATTCAAATATTATTTCGAAAATACTACAATTATCCAACCTTCGTGCAAATAAAAACACAATAAACATTCATTTTTATCTTAAAATCCGCAATTCAAAAGCTAACATCATCAACACCTAGGTATAGGTTTTATTAATAAAACGACAACTTATCTAACACATGAGGCCAGTCGTGGCGCAGGGGCACAAAGTGTGACTGTAAAACTGACTGGTTGTGGGTCCGTTCCCCATTCGAGGAGATGACATATTTATTTAAATTTATATTTCGATTTCTTCGCTCTGGTGTCGAGGACAAGCGCGGCGTTGAGTTCTGCCACGCAAAATTCAACAGGCAATGCCTCCAGAATTCGGCAGAAAGTGGGAAACGAAGTGTATTAACACTAGGTTTTCTCTGCCTATCCTGCAGTGTGCGAGATACAGCGTGAAGCTGATTTATTTTTTATTTATTTTACCTAACACAAAAAAAGCCCAACCGAACCAGCAGTTCCTGAGATTATCGCGATTAACCAAAGTGAAATTAATCAATAACTCCTTATAAGTTTGCAAATCGAAAAAAAAAACAACTCAACAGAATTTATGGTACGAATTTTGATCACCTCACCCTTGTAGTGTAATGAAAAGAGCTGGAGGCATTTATTGATTTCGGTAAGGGTTAACTATAATTTATCCTCTCACGGACTACAGCCGAATACAAAGTAAAGGGTATATAACAAATTTTACTTATTCTACTATTACAAAATTGTTCAGGACCGCTCACTGTAATAGATTGTATTTTTGCTTATGTTTTGATAAGATCAGATTTATATGTGAATAGATTCAAATTCAAAAATATTGTACCGTGGTTTTGCAGTATGGATCTTGTGGCATGATGATCCGCTTTTTTGTTTCTGATCTCAGAAGTGTTGAGTAGAGGCAGAACTAAACTATGCGATAGTTGTGGGTTCTAAATATCTAATATTTTTATTTCCTCGTTCTGAAAACGAGACAGTGTGTGACCTGTTGAGTTCCGTTACCTAACATGCAATGCTTCAAGAATTCCGTGAAAAGCAGGTGGGCGGAAGTGTGTTAATGGGAACTGAGTGTCTTAACGCTAGGTTCACAGGTTCCCTCTGCCTATCATGCTATGTGCAGGATGCAGCGTGAAGCTAAAAAAGTAACAATCGCTTCGTGCAATTTCGCTTACAGTTAGACATTGTTTCGCTGGCCTCTTGAACCTACGTTACGTTACGTTTACATAGAAATACGCATGGATGCTCTTAAATACTAGAAATATGTATATAAAAGTAAGTATGATATAAACCATAAAAACCTATAAAAGTAAGTATGATATAAACCATTACATTAACACATTCCAACTGAATCAATCAGTTATTATTATATATTTTATTGGAATTTATTAAAAGGAATATCTCGAATATTTCTGTAGGTACTAAGTTATGTAAACAGTTAAATAAATATTCATTTATTATTATTAACTATGAACTTACGTTTCTTTTTTTATCTATACCCATATAATATAATATTATATAGCTGTAGAGTATGTTTGGATGAACGTGCAAAGCTCAGGAACTACTGGTTCGATTTGAAAAAGTATTTTTGTATCCGATAGTCCTTTTAATGAGGAAAGCTGTACTCCTAGGCTATACACAACGAGAACGAAGTCGCGAGTTAAAGCTAGTATAACACAAAATGACGTCAAAGACAAATTCTCTAAATTACATCTTCAACTTAACAATCCGTATAAAACGTTGGAAGCGGAAACGCAAAATACAAGCAAACCTCGAATAATCTTGTTCGTTTCCCACAGGACTTGCTATTTTGAATATTGCATCTATTTTATGGTAATGTTTTAATTACAACGATGTTTACTTGAACCGGGGTGGAATGTGACTCCCCGTTGGTTGCTTAAACCACTCTTAGTAATCTCCGTTGTATATATCTGCTGTACTGCGGTTTAAAGGAAAAATTCTTTTAAGTATTTATTGTATGGGAAAGCTTTGTATGAAAGGTTGAACGACAAAAGTTTGTATGGAGCGGTATGTAAGAAAATCTTTGAGCTCAATTTTATTTTGGTAAACCTTATTTAAAAAAAAACTCTCTACACGCAATGCATCGAGAAAATGGGGAACGGAATGTCTCAAAATTAGGTTCCCAGGTTACACCTGTCTACCCTTATATCTGCGGGAAGTTGAAAAAGTAATCAGACTACAAACAAACGTAATTGCATTGTGTTTTTTTCATCATAATTTTTCATCATAATAGTTGAAGTATTTTTTTGATATAGCTTATATTACTGGCTTGTAATATAGATTTATAGCATATCCGTTATATACAATTGAAAATATATTTTTTCCCCTTTTACATATTTTTTATTATTATTATTATTAGCTTCACGCTGTATCCGAAACACTGCAGAGTAGGCAGGGGGAACCTAGCGTTAAAACACTCCGTTCCCCACTTTCTGCTGAATTCTGGAGGCATTGCGTGTTGAGCGGAACTCAACACCGACACCAAAGCGAAGAAATGAAAATATACTGGCCTCTTTTTATATTTTGGTATAGAAATAAAAATATTAATGAAACTAATTAAACAAAAAGATGACACGATAGATTCCGCGTACAGTCTACTGTATGTACTGTATGTACAGTCTACTTATTATTATTTGCAATGATTAAAATTAATTATAGTCACTAATTACAAACAATAATATGTTAAATTTGAATAATTGAATATTTAATAAAACAAAACAATTGACATTTACTCTAGAGTAGTAGTGTAATCATAGGATTTCCCCAGAACCCGTGACATTACATTAGTTTATCTAATATATTGTTTGTTTGTTTTTTTTAGCTTAACGCTGTAGGTAGAGGGAACCTGGGAATCTAGTGTTAAGTTACTCGGTTCCCTTTAAGATATTGCCATTTAATTACATTAAATTATCAATTTCCTCGAGTGGAAATCGAATCCACAACGTGCTGCTTTTACAGTCTTAAAAATAAAAGTAAGTGAAAGTCAGTCTTATATAATACTAAAAAAAACTATTTTATACAGTAAATAACGAGTGTAATTTACAAACTAATAAAAATAAAGCCCGATAAAGATTTGAAACCAGTAGTTAGTGTCGGGTGGGTCATTCAATAGATTCGCTTAAGTGGTCCGTTAGTCGTTCGCCAATATCCGGGTGGATCCGAAAAAATCAGATTAAAACGGCTAGGGTAATGGCGATGCCTTGGAAAGTGATGTAATTATCTATGTAATTTTGTTTTTTTTTTCAGCTAGTCGTAGTAGAAGCTAGTGTCAAGACACTCCGTTGTTCATTTTTCGCTGGAGTTTGAGACAATCCATGTTATTTGATTGTTGAACAATTGGTCTACTAAAGCAGGGAAATTGAAATAATTTATTAATTCAAGTGGGAATCGAATCCATAACCATTGTATTTATAGTCAGACGTTGCTCCACAATAACCTAAATTTGTCAATTTTTTTATAATTTAGATATATTACAATTGTTATCTTAGCGTTTACCTTCAAGTTATAATTTTTAACAGACTTCCGTAAAAGAAGGAGGTTCTCAATGGGACAGATTTTTTTAATGCTCGTTCCCTCAGAACTTTCGATTGGGTGGACCGATTTTGATGATCCTTTTTTATTTGAGAGCTGGCGCTTTCTGTGGCCCCATTTTAATTTAGTCTAGTTCTAACAGTACCAGCTATGAGAAAATTATATAAGTCTTAAATTTGGATTAAGTAAGTGCGCGACAAATGGATGACTAGCTCAATTTCAACTCTTTAGTTTGAAATCGATTTTCTTTTGTTATAAGTTATTAATGATATACCATCTATAACTAGCTAGGATGAAATAGTATTATGCTCATTTGGTGCAACAATGCCATATAAATAGTAACAGTTTTTAAATATGACAGGAGATGCAATAAAAGTGTGTAAAGTCTTTCCCCATACTTTTATAAATTTAACTTGTTTAAATTTAACATGCAATACTTCCAGAATTATCAGGTTCCCAGGTCCTGCCTACCAGTATACATATATGCGGGATACATCGTAAAAAAAAATATAAAAACGCTTAAAGAAATGTTTAAAGAAACTTGTTTCAAAAATGTAAACGTTTTTGAAATAAGTTTCTTTAAACCTTTTATAGTTATAACTAACCGCTAATAGATAAAAAAAGGTTGTAAAAGATCAGCTTCACGCTGTATCCCGCTTACAGCAGGGTAGGCAGAGGGAACTCTTAACCTACAGTTAAGACACTCCGTTCCCCATTTTCCACCGAACTCTGGAGGCATTGCGTGTTGAGGCGGAACTCTACGCCGCGCTTTGCCTCAATACCAGAGCGAAGAAATGGAAATTCAGGGGTGGGGATCAAACCCAAAACCAGCGTTTACAGTCACACTTTGTATCCTCGCGCCACGACTGGCCTCTACAAAATAAAAAAAGATTGTAAAAAATGTTAATAAAAAATAAGAGCCCTCTTTTCATAGTAATAAACGTCAAAGGTAGCAATTAAATTGTTCTTAAAGCTTTACCTCAAGTACCCGTAATTATTTTAGATTAATGTCAACAAGGAAATACTTAAAAAAGTCATTATAAGTTATCAGGACTTAATTAGATTTTTTTTAGCTTATAATATAGCAAGGTAGGTAGAACGAACCTGGGAACCTAGTGTCAAGACACTTCGTTCCCATTAACGCAAATCCGTTCTCCATTTTCCGATGATTCTGAAGGCAGTGCATATTGAGTAACGGAACTTAACGCCGCGTTAGAAAACAAAAACTAGAGTTCGACAAAAATTAGAGTTCATCATAATTTTACATAAAAAAAACATACATATATATGTAAAAAGAAATTCAATTCGTGTAACCGTCTCGACTCATTCAGTAAATTTCCATCAGCACGCGACAGTTGTGGATTTAAATGTGAATTGGAGATGTTTTTTGTTTTTAAAATATTGATATTTCTAAAATCTGATAAGATAAAGTGTAACGTACGATATCTTCAACTAACACGCAATGTCACTTCAAGTGGAGGTAAGTAGAAAACTAAGTATTTTTAAACCGCTCTCAGCTCTGAAATCGATCTTGAGATGCTGTTTTAAAAATATATTAAAAAAACAGCATCTCAAGATCAATCTTAGAGTTGAAAATGATTTATAAATACGGGTCTAAGTAGAGTTATAAGTTTTTTTCGAACGAAGAATACGGAATACTCTTGAGGTTTTATCTGAGGTATTTTTATTAATATTCATATATTGAGTCCGTCGCGGCGCAGTGGGACATCGGTTGACTGTAAGCGCAATGTTCGAGGGTTCGATGCCTATTCGTAGTAATGACTATGTATTAATTATTCTTTGACAGAGAAAGCGCGGCGTTAAGCCTGCTACTATAAAAAAATCGGCAGAAAGTGCGGCGTTCTGCACTTCCCGACCAATTTATTCAAATTATATAAAATAACACTAGGTTCCCTCTGCCTACCCTGCTTTTTTTCTAGTTAATTTATTCAAAACTCATTTCGTATATAAAATGTAAAACAACTTCTTCTTTGTGATAAGAATATTATCTAGAAACACGACTAAACGTGTAAGCTCCGAGAATGTTTAAATTGCTTTTGTTTTGTTTTTCCCATTTTACTTGCAAAATGAGGAAATATTTTGACAATCAGCGAAAATTTACTTTGATACTGGATAACGTGTATTTTAAATATGTTGTTTTTATAAAATTTACATGAACACGCGCTTCTTTGATTTTTGTTTAATTTTTTTGACATCGTGGTGCAATAGAGTAGCTACTGTATTGATTGTAGGTTTGATGCCTATTCACTGGAATAATAAAGTTAATAATAATAATATAATAATAATAATATATTTATTCATCAAATTAAATTTAACAAATTGCCTCTTAAACCAAGAGGTGTGCGTTGGTAGCCGTACTAGTATAAACTGTGTCACAGCCACCAGCGTCTTTGCCCCTTTACAACTTTAATGACATTTTAGACAGAAAAAGAAAAAAGAAACTATATAATATTTTAAAATCGCCAAAAGCAAAAACAAACAAACAACTTATAATATAATTAATCAAAAAACAAAGTGTAATTATTACGTCAAGTATATGTATTTCTTTGTGCGTATATATGTGTGTGTGTGTGTGTGTGTGTGTGTGAGTGTGTGTGTGTGTGTGTGTGTGTGCCTTTTGATGCCCATGTTATGTATATGTATGTATTTATTTAGCCAAGAAGAAAATTCTCGGTATCAATGTACGATAAATTGTGAAGCCAAGTTGCAACAATTTTTTTGCATTTAAAAAAAGATAGTGGATATATATACCTAAATTTGTTGATTTTATTGTATATGTGGCTGCTGATAATGTAAAACTGAGTACGGGCGAACCTCGTTCTGGAATACACGGTTTCACAGACCTGAGAGTTATTTACATGTTTACTCTATTGGGTTTCGACACTCAAAACGGAACGCTTAAAGAATGGTTGTTCTATTACTAGAGATCTCTGATATAACATGGACATGTGTGAAGCTGAGAAAGTATTGTTTATTTTGAAACATTAAGTTGTCAATATATAATGAAATAACTGTCGGCATGACAGGTTATTATTACCTTTGAGTTGTCAAATTCTGTACTGTAGTCATAATAGATGTCAGTTCTCGTGTAACCAGAGCTAACTAAATCAGCTTCACATTGAATCCCGCATACAGCAGGATAGACAGAGGGAACCTAGTGTTAGGACAGTCCGTTCTTCATTTTCCACCGAATTATGAAGGCATTCCATGTAGCGTGGAGGTTCTCAACACCACGCTTTTCCTTGACACCAGAGCATGATAATATTTAAAATAAATAATTTATAATAGTTCCTCAAGTGGGGATCGAACTCACAACCAGTCACGTTTACAGTCACACACTTGCGCCCCTGCGCTACGACTTGCCTCAACTAATTCGACGAAAGTATATTGAAATATTTGAACGCCGTCCTTAGCCCATTGCAAGACAACAATCTGTCTCCAATATTATGAAGCAACAAACTTATTTCTAAAAAACTACTTTAAGTCCAAAAAAAGTACCAAAAAGTAAGAAAAAACAACACATATTTTGAGATGTTACAAAAATACACACAATTGCCGATTTTAAATAACTCAGTAAATCTCGAACGTAGAACTCCTTTATTCATAGCACGTACCGTTCGAAGGGGGTGAGAATTTAACCTATCTTATTTGTACGAACCGAACGCGCGTATCTCAAAGATATATTACAATATACGAAAATATTCGGAGGCCCCCTAATTCCCCAGTTTTTGCCGAGTCGATCGTGTCGATTGCGTTAAATAAACATGGCCTATCTTTGCTTTGGATACTAGCTTTTGTTTGTGTGTTTGTTTGATTGTTTAAATTTTTTGTACATTTTCTTTCACTTTCTGGATGCCTTCTGTGTTGAGTGACGGAATTCAGCGCCGCACTTCACCTTATTTACATTGAGCGAGGCAATTAAAGAAATAAATATTTCATTTCATCGAGTGGAAACGCTTGGGCTCCTGCGCTAAGACTGGCTTCAATTGTTGTAAATAACAACATATTTGAAAGTGACATAGATAACTTTCTAATGAAAAATATTCTATATATGAAAGATGAACATAATTTTCCACATCATAACAATGTTTATTTTTGAATATTAGCAAATTTTTATACGTTTGTTTAATGCTACCCGAATGAAATCTTTAGTGTTTATTCTTTATATATATATATATATATATATATATATATATATATATATATATATATATATATATATATATATATATATATATATATATATATATATATATATAGTTTTTAGTTCTTAAAATACAAACAAGAAAAATATTTACTTGTGAAATATTTTTTCTACCGCGTGTGAAAGTTAATATTATCCACCACACAAGTGCATTCACGGGCTGTACTAGCTTTACAATATCCAAAGAAATTGTACCCTATAAACATGGTTTCATTATATTAGACTAGCGGTCCACTCGCGGCTTCGATAGATTATACAAGTTATACATTCAACCACGAAAAACTTATTTTCATAAGTTTGTGAAAATGCAAGTACTATGTGATTGCATGAGAGGATGTAATAGGCGGCAAGGGCGACCCCCGCGGAATCCGAGCCTAGGCTTGCGGCCGTAAACAGTGTTGAATTATTTTAATTTTACATTTTCTCGAAAAGTATACGTCCAAATTACGTCCAAATTATATAATTCAGAGTCAGAGTTCAAAATGGAGAAAAAAGTGATTTGAAATGAGGTTCTCTCTAGCTACCTGTTATGCGAAAATCGAAATAAAGAAAAAAAAATAAATCAGCTTCACGCTGTATCCCGCACACAGCAGGGTAGGCAGAGGGAACCTAGTGTTAAGACACTCCGTTCCCCACTTTCTGCCGAATTCTGGAGGCATTGCGTGTAGAGTGGCAGAACTCAACGCCGCGCTTAACCTCGACACCAGAGCGAAGAAATGGAAATATAAATTTAAGTAAATATTTCATCTCCTCGAGTGGGGATCGAACCCACAACCAGTCGATTTTACAGTCACACTTCGTGCCGCTGCGCTACGACTGGCCTCAAAAGAAAAAAAAACACTCCAAAAAACCAAAAAAATCTATTTATAATAACTTACTAGTAAAAATCAACCTATACTCAAATAACCCAAACTCGAAGAACAAAGGAAAATAATCAATTTCTTGTAATTGCATCACTTTTCACGGTTCCGCTATAAACGTAGCCTTTTTAATCCGTTCTTTTCGCTACCGTCCAGATATCGACGGTTAACGGTCTTCTCCGGATCTTCTAAATGGCCGCTCTAACATTAACTACTTTGAAGCTCTTACTTCTAAGACTTTGATAGTTTATTACTGTTTATCTCTTATCTATCTTTGGAGATAGATAAGATGGATATAGTGATTGATCACTTTTCCTTTTTCGTGTTATTACAAAGCGTTTCCTTGTAGAGACAATTGAGACAAAAAAAATATACATTCTATTAATAAATTATAAATAAAAAAATAAATATAATAAATAAATCAGCTTCACGCTGTATCCCGCACACAGCAGGGTAGGCAAAGGGGACCTAGTGTTAAGACACTCCGTTCCCCACTTTCTGCCGAATTCTGGAGGCTTTGCGTGTTGAGTGGCAGAACTCAACGCCGCGCTTTTACCTCGACACCAGTGCGAAGAAATGGAAATATAAATTTAAGTAAATATTTCATCTCCTCGAGTGGGGATCGAACCCACAACCAGTCGGTTTTACATTCACACCTTGTGCCCCTGCGCCACAACCGGCCTGCGGCGGCGTCCGGCGGATTAATAAATTATGAATTTGAAAATTTATAAGGATGAATGTTTGTTCTATTTCCATGCAAAAACTGCGGAACAAATTTAGGTAAGACTTTACAGTAATATAGCTTATACATCAGAATAACACATGCTCATGTGTATCATTATTTTATATAATATAACAATAAGTTTAAGTGGGTGAAGCCACCTGTGTGTTATTGACAGTGAGTGTTAAGTAATGTTCATAAACCATATTAATCACATATGTTTAGTATCATATATTTTTAGAAACCTGATATTTCGAAAACTTTCCTGTAGTCCGTGGTGACGAGTAAGCCAAGGTATATAAACTAGATTGTGGTTGATCAAACAAAAGGAAGTATCGGTGTCAGGGTGGAAGAAAATATCTCTAGTGTCATAAAATGTTTCTTTGTACATCATGTATAGTATATAGAAATTGTTTATTCTCCTGAGTGCGTATCGAACCCACGACGGTCACGTTTACAGTCGGACACTGTGTTGCTGCGCCACGACGACGGCCTCTAATTTTATAGCAACAAATAATATATAACCAATATTTTGAGGCCAGATCAATTTCCACTTTAAGAAAAGAAATAATTAATATTTTTACTTGCTGTCTCTGGTAACGAGGTAAAGTGCAGCGTTGAGTTCATGTTAATGACGGAATTCAACGCCGCACAATTCAGAAGGTCGAGGAAAGTGGAGAACGAAAATGTTAAATGTTAAAACTCACTTCCCAGATTCCCTCCAACCACGCTGCTATATACAAGAACAATATAAATTAAATCAGCTTTACGCTGTATCCCTCACACAACTGGGTAGGCAAAGAAAACCTGGAGGCAGGGTATTCTGGAGGCATTGTGTGCTGAGTGGCGGAACTCAACACCGCGCTTTGCCTCGACACCAGAGCGAAGAAATGGGAATATAAATTTAAATAAATATTTCATTTCCTCGAATAGGGGATTGAACCCACAGCCAGTCAATTTTACAGTCACATTTTGTGCCCCTGCGCCACGACTGACCAATATAAAAATCACAATAAAACAAAAAGGAATTCATTAAAACATTCTCCTTTTATCCAATATAATAATAATAAATATATAAAAAGCAAAGTTTAAAATAGAGTAAAATGCATTGTCATTTCTTTATCACGTCCCCAAGGCCGCCTTTATTCCCCACAGCGCTTGTGTTCGAGTACAAACTACTATACACAATGTGAATATTTTGACGTTCATTCACAAAAGGCTTTTATCTAAGCGTTTTATGAAGCGAAATTTCATGAAATATTTTTATGCTACAAAGGCTTTTGGTTTTTTGTTTAATCTAATTATTGCGATTTTGAAAATATGGCCGAATAATGCACGGTGCGTTTTCAGATTCCCACTCTTCATTTCTTGGATCTGGTATTCATCCCTCAACACGCAATGCTTCGAAAATTAGATCAAAGTGTCTTAACACTAGGTTCCCAAGTTCCTTCTGCCTACTTTGTCTGTAGCTAGATGAACTCAGTACTTATCCATTTCACCCCCATGTATTTTGAGTAATTTTCGGTGGTTCAGCAGATATTTGAGAATTTGTATTTTTTTGGAAAAAATTAAGATTCGTGAAGAAAATAAGTAAATACAACACGACTGTTGAGTCTGCACTCGTGATTTTTTTGTTCTCAAAATAACCCTATAGTAGGCCTTTTGTATCAATTAATAGTTTAAAATTATCGATTTATAAATAACATCAAAAATCGATTATAAACAAATCGTTTTATAAATAAATCGTATTTAAATAAGCTAAAATTTATCAAGATTTCTTAGGGCTGTAGCAAAAAAAAAGTTGCTGGTTGTTTTTTAAGAAATTATTTAAATAACTACTGGTATTTGTACAAAATAATCTCTGAAATTTCATAGGTGTAGCTCATTGACAACATATTACAAATATACTCGAATCATGAAACAGTAAAAAATTGTATATTGTTATTAAGAATTTGCTTCTTTTAATTCTATACTAGTATAATAAATCGAAGGAGTTTGTTTTTTAAACGCTAAAATATCCGTCCGCGACACCGTATATCTACTTTTTATAATTTAGGCACAATAAAAGTAATTGAAAATTCGAAGATGATATTTCACTGTTTTTATTTGAAGAAGATATTTAAACTTACGAGTAAAAGTTATTCCATAATCAAGGAAATTTTATGAAGATAATCTTTGGCATTTATAGTATGTAATTTGGACGTATACTTTTCGAGAAAATGTAAAATTAAAATAATTCAACACTGTTTACGCCCGCAAGCCTAGGCTCGGATTCCGCGGGGGTCGCCCTTGCCGCCTATTACATCCTCTCATGCAATCACATAGTACTTGCATTTTCACAAACTTATGAAAATAAGTTTTTCGTGGTTGAATGTATAACTTGTATAATCTATCGAAGCCGCGAGTGGACCGCTAGTCTAATATAATGAAACCATGTTTATAGGGTACAATTTCTTTGGATATTGTAAAGCTAGTACAGCCCGTGAATGCACTTGTGTGGTGGATAATATTAACTTTCACACGCGGTAGAAAAAATATTTCACAAGTAAATATTTTTCTTGTTTGTATTTTAAGAACTAAAAACTATATATATATATATATAAATATATATATATATATATATATATATATATATATATATATATATATATATATATATATATATATATATATATATATAGTTTTTAGTTCTTAAAATACAAACAAGAAAAATATTTACTTGTGAAATATTTTTTCTACCGCGTGTGAAAGTTAATATTATCCACCACACAAGTGCATTCACGGGCTGTACTAGCTTTACAATATCCAAAGAAATTGTACCCTATAAACATGGTTTCATTATATTAGACTAGCGGTCCACTCGCGGCTTCGATAGATTATACAAGTTATACATTCAACCACGAAAAACTTATTTTCATAAGTTTGTGAAAATGCAAGTACTATGTGATTGCATGAGAGGATGTAATAGGCGGCAAGGGCGACCCCCGCGGAATCCGAGCCTAGGCTTGCGGGCGTAAACAGTGTTGAATTATTTTAATTTTACATTTTCTCGAAAAGTATACGTCCAAATTACATACTATAAATGCCAAAGATTATCTTCATAAAATTTCCTTGATTATGGAATAACTTTTACTCGTAAGTTTAAATATCTTCTTCAAATAAAAACAGTGAAATATCATCTTCGAATTTTCAATTACTTTTATTGTGCCTAAATTATAAAAAAATAGATATACGGTGTCGCGAACTTTATTTTAAAACTAATGAAATTTTTTTTTTGTAGTACAATGTACTTACATATATTCAATTATTTTTGCATCGCACGCGCTTAAATTAATTCGATGATGTTCATTATTCTTGTTATATCGATATTTAAAGCTAACTAAGAATTATACTCTTATATTATATGCCTATAACAATCCTGGGAAATGCAGCTTTTACATAAAATAAAAAAAGCGTTTCTCCGACCAGTAGTCCCAGAGATTTTACCGTTTGAAAAATAAACAAACTCCTTCGATTTATTATATTAGTATAGAATTAAAACAAGCAAATTCTTAATAACAATATACAATTTTTTACTATTTCATGATTCGAGTACAATAGTTTATAACATGTTGTCAGTGAGCTACACCTACGAAATTTTCAAAGATTATTTTATACAAATACTAGTAGTTTTTCAAATTATTTATGAAAAAACACCCAGCAAATTTTCTTTTTGCTACAGCCCTAGGAAATCTTGTTTGCTTATTTAAAAACGATTTGTTGTTTTGATGTTATTGTATCGATAATTTTAAACTAACTGATACAAAAGGCCTATTATTGTGTTATTTTGAGAAAGAAAAATTCCGAATTTTCGAAGCGTTGCGTGTTGAATGATGGAATTTAACGCCGCGTTTTACCTCAATACCAGAGCCAGGAAGTGAAGAATGGTAGTCTGAAAATGCACCGTGCATTATTCGGACATATTTTCATAATCGCAATTATTAGATTAAACAAAAAACCAAAAGCCTTTGTAGTTTAAAAATATTTCATGAAATTTCGCTTCATAAAACGCTTAGATAAAAGCCTTTTGTGAATGAACGTCAAAATATTCACATTGTGTATAGTAGTTTGTACTCGAACACAAGTGCTGTGGGGAATAAAGGCGGCCTTGGGGACGTGATAAAGAAATGACAATGCATTTTACTCTATTTTAAACTTTGCTTTTTATATATTTATTATTATTAAAATAAAAAAATAAATTAGCTTCACGCTGTATCCCGCACACAGCAGGGTAGGCAGAGGGAACCCAGTGTTAAGACACTCCGTTCCCCACTTTCAGCCGAATTCTGGAGGCATTGCGTGTTGAGTGGCAGAACTCAACGCCGCGCTTAACCTCGACACCAGAGCGAAGAAATGGAAATATAAATTTAAGTAAATATTTCATCTCCTCGAGTGGGGATCGAACCCACAACCAGTCGGTTTTGCAGTCACACCTCGTGCCGCTGCGCCACGACCGGCCTCAATGCATTATTATTGCATTGGAAAAAAGGGGAATGTTTTAAATGAATTCCTTTTTGTGTTATTGTGATTGTTATATTGGTCAGTCGTCGCGCAGGGGCACAAAGTGTCACTGTAAATTGACTGGCTGTGGGTTCAATCCCCATTCGAGGAAATGAAATATTTATTTAAATTTATATTCCAATTTCATCGCTCTGGTGTCGAGGCAAAGCGCGGTGTTGAGTTCCGCCACTCAGCACACAATGCCTCCAGAATTCCCTGTGTCCAGGTTCCCTTTGCCTACCCCGTTGTGTGCGCGATACAGCGTAAAGCTGATTTAATTTAATTTATATTGTTCTTGTATATAGCAGCGTGGTTGGAGGGAATCTGGGAAGCGAGTGTTAAAACTCCAGAATTCTGGAGGCATCACATGTTTAGTGACGGAACTCAACGCTGCACTTTACCTCGTTACCATAGAGAGCAAGTAAAAATATTAATAATAAAAAATAATTCTTAAAGTGGAAATTGATCTGGCCTCAAAAAATTGGTTATTTATTATTTGTTGCTATAAAATTAGAGGCCCACATCGTGGCGCTACGCCACGCATCCGACTGTAAACGTGATCGTCGTGGGTTCGATACGCACTCAGGAGAATGAACAATTTCTATATAAATATTTCATAATGTACAAATAAACATTTTATGACACTAGAGATATTTTCTTCCACCCTGACACCAATACTTCCCTTCGTTTAATCAACCACAATCTAGTTTGTGTACCTTAGGTTACTCGTCACCACCGACTACAGCAAAAGTTTCGAAACGTCAGGTTTCAAAGTTTCCAAAAATATATGATACTAAACATATGTGATTAATCAGGTTTAGGAATTTTACTTAGCACTCACTATCAATAACACACAAGCGGCTTCATCCACTTAAACTTATTGTTATATGTTATTATACAAAATAATGTTGTTGCTCATGTACTATTCTAATGTATAAGCTATATTACTGTAAAGTCTTACCTTAATTTGTTCAGCAGTTTTTGCGTGGAAATAGAACAAACATTCATCCTTATAAATTTTCAAATTCATAATTTATTAATCCGCCGGCCGCCGCCGGAGGCCCGTCGTGGCGCAGGGGCACAAGGTGTGACTGTAAAACCGACTGGTTGTGGATTCGATCCCCACTCGAGGAAAAGAAATATTTACTTAAATTTATATTTCCATTTCTTCGCTCTGGTGTCGAGGTAAAAGCGCGGCGTTGAGTTCTGCCACTCAACACGCAATGCCTCCAGAATTCGGCAGAAAGTGGGGAACGGAGTGTCTTAACACTAGGTTCCCTCTGCCTACCCTGCTGTGTGCGGGATACAGCGTGAAGCTGATTTATTTATTATATTTTTTTTTTTATTTATAATTTATTAATAGAATGTATAATTTTTTGTCTCAATTGTCTCTACAAGGAAACACTTTATAGTAACACGAAAAAGGAAAAGTGATCAATCACTATATCCACCTTACGTATCTCCAAAGATAGATAAGGTGGATATCTCCAAAGATAGATAAGAGATAAACAGTAATAAACTATTAAAGTCTTAGAAGTAAGAGCTTCAAAGTAGTTAATGTTAGAGCGGCCATTTAGAAGATCCGGAGAAGACCGTTAACCGTCGATATCTGGACGGTAGCGGAAAGAACGGATTAAAAAGGCTACGTTTATAGCGGAACCGTGAAAAGTGATGCAATTACAAGAAATTGATTATTTTCCTTTGTTCTTCGAGTTTGGGTTATTTGAGTATAGGTTGATTCTTATTAGTAAGTTATTATAAATAGATTTTTTTGGTCATTCAGGTTTTTTGGGGTGTTTTTTTTCTTTATTTCGATTTTCGCATAACAGGTAGCTAGACAGAACCTCATTTCAAATCACTTTTTTCTCCACTTTGAGCTTTAACTCTGAATTTGTCATATTTCGTATTTCACGGCGATATTTAAGCCATTTTATTGTATCAAAGCAGATAAATAAAAGTGATTTATCATTCCAGGTGGGGATTGAAACCATCACAATTTTTGCAATCCTACCGTGCCACGATGGGGTCAATACAATTTTCATACACAATTTAAAACAAAACGTTTCATTTAATTCACGGCACGAGGTGTGACTGCAACATCGACTGGTTGTGGGTTCGATCCCCACTCGAGGAGATGAAATTATTTACCTAAATTTATATTTCCATTTCTTCGCTCTGGTGTCGAGGTTAAGCGCGGCGTCGAGTTCTGCCACTCAACACGCAATGCCTCCAGAATTTGGCAGAAAGTGGGGAACCGAGTGTCTTAATACTAGGTTCCCTCTGCCTACCCTGCTGTGTGCGGGATACAGCGTGAAGCTGATTTATTTTTAATTTATTTTATTTTTAAATTCCATAGAAAATTTTACCCATTTTTCATTACATTTGAGTTTCACATTAAAAATGTATCCACATTATGAATACAAACTACAATTTTAAATTTAATAAAGTGCTAAAACACTGAGGCGCGCTATCAACAGGTGAAAAATGCAATAAAAATGTGAGTGCTCTCTAAATTTCACTCTAATAAATGTCAAAGGCAGCAATTAAGCGCCCTTAGTTACTGAGAGCTCGTTATTTGTTCCAGATTAACTTGGTAGCCCGGAAATTTTATTTTATAAGTTTTTTTTAAAGTGTTTACTTTCTTTTTTAAATTTTTTTTTTTTGCTTTTACGCCTAATGGCACAAATAAGAGAAAATCTATTAATACTCTTAGCTAACAAAAGATAGGTATATTATAGAGTGGCATCCATCCAGTAGATACATCTAGTAAGGAAACGGAGTTTTTTTTTTTATCATAAACCGTCCCTAGTAGCCGAATAATTTGCAATGACTGCGTGTATAATAAGTCATATTTTCCAAAATTTCGATGGAGTCGTTTCACAAAAATCTTATAATTGAATTTACTTTGGCCCTCTTTATTTTCAAAACAATGAATATTCTAAATGAAAAAAAACAGTAATAAAGGAAATTAAGAATGATTTATAACATTCTAAATCTATATCTGCATATAGATAAAATTTTACTTTTTTATTTGAATTACTCTGTGATTTCAAAATAACGGTGTTTTATCAAGTCTATGTAGTTAAAATAACTTTTTTGTCTGTCTTTTTTTTGTCCGTATTAATCTCCGGAAAAGCTAAACCGAAGATGGAAGAGATTATGGAGCATGTAAGCTACTTTTTATTCTGGTATTCCCGCGGGATCGGGATCAGGATTTACACGGGATAAACTGCGAAACGGGAACATTTACAATAATAAAAATAAAGCAATTAGAACAGCTTTTTCTTACCAAGGTCTTCTTATAAACAAATCAGCTTCATATTGTATCCTGAACACAGCAGGGTAAGCAGAGGGACCCTAATATTAAGACACTCCATTCTCCTTTTTCCGCCGAATTTTTCGCGGAGTGAGAGTGGCGGAACTCAATGCTGGGCTGTTACCTTAGTGCCAGTGTGAAGAAATGAAAATATTAATAAATATTAATTTATTCCTCGAGTAAGGGATAGAACCCACAACCATCCCGTTACAGATACGTTACGCTACGACGGGCTCAAATAAATGAACGATTACACAAAATAATTTACCAATTTAGTTACCAATATATTAACAAATCCCCTAGACAACAAGATTATCCTAAAATGATTTATAGATAAAAAAACAGAGTGCTTTCATATAAAACCATATTTCTCGGTTATCACATCCAATGACATTTTAAATCAGTCATATAATATCGTATGAGCAATGTTACTTATTCACAACACGCACGTCTGGGGCGAAGGATGTGAGAATTTAACCTATCTTATCTGCACGAACAAAACGGGCATATTTCAAACCTTTATTGCGATGTTGAAAAAAAATTTGTAAGCTAATCCTAAGGAATTTTCATCCGATTGACTTATTTTGATGTTTTGCGAATGAACAAATGATAGGAGTGTGCACAACAGCTCACTTTTGTGAACGAGAACAAACGATATGTTCAGTTTAAAGAACATGTTCAGTTTTACGTTCAGTTCTCTTTATATGTTCAGTATTGTGGGCGTCGTGGCGCAGGGGAGGGGGGCTACAAGCGTGTACAAAATATCATTAGAATACAAAAGTATATTTCGCCGGCTAAAATGTGGCTGTGATAGCTTTAGTGGTAAGTCGGTCAAATCCTTAACTAGAAGACCTTAGTTCGAGTCCGGATGATATCAGTCTATTTTTTAGTTTTTTTTTTTAATATATAATTTATATCTAAATATAAATTTCAAAAGACAATTAAAAAAGATCGATCGTCTATTATCCGCGTACTATTTATTAAAAGTAAAGAAGGTCAATTAAGGCGTTCATAATAATAATATAAAATCTTTATTTCTAGAATAAAACTCCAATTAAAGTTAAATTACAATTAACAATTAATATAGACTACCAATAAAATGGACACACATATACATAGCTGTGGATTCGATCCCCATTCGAGGGAATGAATTGTTATTTATTAATATTTTTATTTTATACGCAATGTCTTAAAAAATTTGGAGCGTCTTAACACTAGGTTCCCTCTGCCTACCCTGCTGTACGTGGGTTTGAGCGTGAAGCTTATTATTATCAACATATACACAGAGGTAATTTAATGTTCCGCAATATTGAAATACTTCCACATTTGCCCTCTTCGTGGCATTTTTAAGAAAAGAAATATAAATCTAAACTTATTAAATCTAAAATAAGATTACACTAACGACAAACTAACACTTATTTACACTTTCGTAATTAAATATAAGCAAATAAAAGCAAAAGAAAGCGAAAAAAAAAAACAAAAACTTCTAGCGTCCTTCTAATTAATACATATAATACGTCATTAACCATTAAAAGTGTACAATACGTCATTAACCATTAAAATCCATAATAACACTTAAATTTATTTTTTCCCAAATACTCAAATACTAATAAGAAAAAAAAAAATAGCTTCACGCTGTATCCCGCACACAGCAGGGTAGGCAGAGGGAACCTAGTGTTAAGACACTCCGTTTCCCACTTTCTGCCGAATTCTGGAGGCATTGCGTGTTGAGTGGCAGAACTCAACGCCGCGCTTAACCTCGACACCAGAGCGAAGAAATGGAAATATAAATTTAAGTAAATATTTTATCTCCTCGAGTGAGGATCGAACCCACAACCAGTCGGTTTTGCAGTCACACATCGTGCCGCTGCGCCACGACCGGCCTCTATCCTAATAAGAATTTTGAAATTATCATAAAAAAAATATTTTTAAGCGTTAGGCTTAAGTGTAATAAATGTAAGTACTCATTACTATTATAGTTCTTATCAAATGGCATTAGAGCATAATTTAGAATGTGAAAAATATTCACCAATTACGACTTACTATCCTCGCTACCAAAGGATTCCAATTTTCAAATTCTAGTTAAGAGTGCGTGTGAGCGAGATGTCGCTATACCTCTCTCTTGTGACGCGAATGATCGCAGTCGGACGGAGCGATCGTTTAAAGAGTCAATGAAAATGAACGCGACAAAAAATGAACGCAAAGTTGTTCTGAAATTGAACGGATCAAATATTCTTTTTAGAGATCGGTTCTTTTGTTCAGCTATATAATAAAACGAACACCTATAACAAATGATATTCAAATCAAAATCAAATCAGCTTCACTCTGTATCCCGCACACGGCAGGGTAGGCAGAGGGAACCTAATGTTAAGACACTCCGTTCCCCATTTTCCGCCGAGTTCTGCAGGCATTGCATGTTGAGTGGCGGAACTCAACGCCGCGCTTTGCCTCGACACCAGAGCGAAGAAATGAAAATATAAATGTAAATAAATCTTTTATTTCCTCGAGTGGGGATCGAACCCACAACCAGTCGATTTTACAGTCACATTTTGTGCCCCTGCGCCACGACTGGTCTCAGCAAAGATAACAAATGATATTGAATGTATTAAATAGTGAAGTATTCGTATTATTCTACAAGAATAAAATATTATTTTAAAAAAATTGGCTCTGCCCTCTACTAAATTAAAAACAGTTTAAAAGACAACTATATATTTTTTAGCATGCTTTGCCTGATCTGTCGTCAGTCATCTATCGATCAATCTAGCAGTTATTGATACATAGATGAGCTCAGAACGCTATAAACTAAGATCCATTCAGTTCAGATCACTAAACGATAGATTAAACAAGGAGTGACAGATATTTTTGACTTCACACTACAATTATAATTATAAAAAATACTAAATCTATATCTAATATTAGTAAAGATTTTTTTTAAATAGTCGACAAATAGCAAACTTGGTTTTGTATAAATGTTAACATTATCGCTCCTATATCTCAGGGTTAGTACCAAATGGAGTGTTATAGGCGCAGGCTACAATAATCGAAGCTTCGAGTTAGTCCTAGTGTAATGTTTCCCAAAGGAACTTTGTTTATAGCCCAACGTTTTATTGCATGTAAGTCACTACTAGATACTTATGTGAATTTCATTTATACAACAGTTTAATGTTATGGATTGCTTCTTTCTATTACTCTAAGTGCATTTATTTCCTTTTCTATAATAGGACCGTCTGTAAATGTATTGAATTTGATTTGATAGTAAATTTATCTCAGTAAATTGAACCTTTTCATTTGAGAAGTAAATCATAAAGTTATGGTTTTTTTTTATTGTTGAGTTGTTGTGCGCCACAGACTTTTGTCAGCCGTGCCTTTTTTGTTATTGTTATTTGTAAAGTCTTAGTTTCTTTTTTTTTAATGTAAAGTGAACATTAATATATTGAATGTTCTGCATGTTAATTGGTTATGTAATATTGTTACAAAGAAAAATGCTATAGACTTATTATAGAATTTCTTCGTAGTATATGCGGAGTTAGTTAAGGGGACCAAATCTGCAATGAAGAGATACGTAGAATGACAGATACAAGCAAAGACGTCATGATGAGAATGGAAAACACGCTCAGGTAGTTTGGGCACATTGAGCGAATAAGTGATGAAAGAGTGAAAAAAAGATTTATAAAAAAATATAGAAGGAAATGTCAGTGTTAGCGTTTGGCCTTCCGCTCACTCTCACTACCCTGCTAGGGACACGACGTGAAGGTAAAAAAAGAAAATAAGACATATATGTATAGGGGAGAGGGGGGCACATTCGAACGATTTTTAAACTTTGTGTCATATCTAAAAATTCTACAGTTTTTAACTTCTTTACTATTTCACAATGCTTAGTCCAACTATTGTGCCACACAATCGTAGCATCATATGTAGAAAAATATATAAGGTAAAGGTGCAATATCAACTTTAGTAGCAGTAGTCAAATGTTCAAAGCTGCCCCCCTTGCGGGGTAGCTTTGAACATATATGGGGCAGTTTTGAACGATCATCGAATTCAATGAAATTAAAAGGCTTTTAAGTCCTTTTATTAATAAACTTAACATTAGAAACGATGGAGATCAAATATCAGTACCATGTTAACTTAAAAAAATAATATACCTAGTTTAATATTGCGATTGTACTAGTACTAGTGTTTAATAACTTTAATATTGTTAAAAGAGAGGCCGGTCGTGGCGCAGCGGCACGAGGTGTGACTGCAAAAATCGACTGGTTGTGGGTTCGAATCCCACTCGAGGAGATGAAATATTTACTTAAATTTATATTTCCATTTCTTCGCTCTGGTGTCGAGGTTAAGCGCGGCGTTGAGTTCTGCCACTCAACACGCAATGCCTCCAGAATTCGGCAGAAAGTGGGGAACGGAGTGTCTTAACACTAGGTTCCCTCTGCCTACCCTGTTGTGTGCGGGATACAGCGTAAAGCTAATTTATTTATTTAATTTATTATTAATAGATTTTTAAAAACGTACAAACAAAAAGGTAGCTTTGGCTTCCTAGAAGTAATGAACATTATGGGATCAATCATAGAATAAATCTAATATTATGAAAATAAAACAAAATATTTCATCTCCTCGAGTGGGGATCGAACCTACAACCAGTCGGTTGTACAGTCACACTTCGAGCCGCAGTGCCGTGACTGGCCTCAAGTCTAGTCTACGTAAGACTTTTGAAAAACTAACGTAGCACTTGTCCTCTTTCTCAAGAAAGAAAAAAAATACAAGCTACTTTTTTATTATTCACAGATGATGAGACATTCGCTAAAACGAAGTCTCCAATATTTATTAAGTTGTAGTCTAATTCTGATTTTCTTTCGCGGTATTTTTTTACATATAATAATATTCAAAACTGCCCCCTTTATTTTGTTCAAAGCTGCCTCAGTGGTAATTAAAAAATTACAAACGTTTTTTTTTCAAGTAAATGTTTAAAAATTGTAGTGATTTCTAGTTTATTGCATGATATATGAAACATTCTAACTAAAAGAGGAAAAAATAAAACCATATACCTTGAATTGGATCCCTGAGATCCTTACGCGTTTATTTAAAAATGTATAAAATTTTACTCAAAATCAAACATTCCTCGTAACTCAACAACTGGTTCGCATATATCAGCGGCGACAAGTGACACGTGTGCAGATTAGTGCTGTCACTACTCAAAAAAAATCTACCAAAATTTCTTTTTAAAATAGCTCTGTTAACACATATTTTCAAAGGTGCCCCTGTTCAAAGCTACCCCCCTCTCCCCTATAATAGTCAGCTTTGGCGTTTTATGTAGATTGAAAGTCGTGGCGCAGGGGCACAGACGTGGCTGACAGGCTGAGGGTTCGATTTCCACTCGAGGAAAACGAAATATTTAATATTTTAATTTCCTCGCTCTGGTTACGAAACAAAGCATGGCGCTGAGTTCCGCCACTTAACACGCAATACTATTAGAATTCTACTTATTTTTTTCTTCCGGAAAGCAGGAAATCTTAATGTAAAGTGTCTTCAGTTATACTCTTTTATTTTTGAAACAATCAAAACTTTTTATGAAATTTACGTTAATGTAACCCAAGGTATTAAAACTTTTATATTCTTATAGTTCATAGTCTTTAACAGTACACTACAGACATACATATATAAAAACTTGGATACTTTCAAGATTTCACGGCTGAATTCTAGTAAATATAGTACAAAAAAAATAGAAAGTATATTCCCAATATTGACGGTAGCACGGCCGCCAAACTTCGTTTTGTCGTCTCACAAGAAGTAAAAAATACTACAACACACGAAAAACTACGAACCGTCCACTTTTTGTCTTTTTGTCGGAACCTATTTCCTGCGTGTCGTTGATAAATGTCCTTTATAATCGAACAGTGATGTCATTTTTGGGCTAACGTTAAAAATATAATTTCTATCGATGACTTGCAAGAATGTAATATATTTTTTTTGTTTTAACACATTACAACTAAACAAAGAAAAGTATTTTTTTTAAACTTCACGCTGTATCCCGCACATAGTAGGGTTGGCAGAGAGGTAAGACACTCGGTTCTCATTTAGAAGTGTACAGTGTTGAGTGGTAAAACTCAACGCTAGATTTTGCCTCGTTGCCCGAGCGAAAACATGAATAAATTAAATATTTCCCTTCATCGAGTCGAACCCACAACCTGTAGAGTTTACAGTTACACACTTGTGCGCTTGGCCGCTAAAAGTATTTATATTTAAAATAAACACGATTAAAACTTTCAGGTGTTCTTTTATAATCCATTTTCAATGCATTCAAAAGCATATTTACGTGGCTGGATCCAATTTCACATTTTGGTTTGCCTAATCTCATAAAGGAACGTATTTTGCAGCTTGACGCTTTAATCTGCCTACAGTATGGTAGGCAGAGATTACCAAGTATCAAGGCTAGCCGTTCTCTACTTTTCGTCTGAATTGGAGAAATTAAAATACCGTTGAGTAGTGGCGCTTAACGTCGCAAAATAAGAATAATTCTATGCCAAGCGGGAATTTTACACACACACACTGTTTGCGGTCAGATGTTCTCGCTACCTCACAATTAAAAAAAAAACATTTATTTTAAATTAGTGACCTGCGTTTGCGTTTCATTATTACATACATTGAAAACTAAAAGTTCAGCCATTTTAATAAAAATGTTGTAGCATATTTGTCGAAATTAATAAATAGCAAGGGAAGCTTGCCAAAATACAATAGTAAAAACGTGTGAGTGCATTTGAATCGGCTCCGCCATTTCTGAGATAAGGGTGCACAAACGCAGAGACGAAGAGACAGAAAAATTATTGTTTTCTCCTTTATTACATTAATATATGCCTCCAATAATAGATTTTCATACATGGACAGCGATCAGTGGAATTTTACGAACATGTATTCAAATCAAGAAAAAAATAAAGTTTAAAATAAATAAATAAATATTTTTTATTAGCTTCATGCTCTATCCCGCATAAAGCATGGTAGACATAAAGACTTTAGTGTGAAGACACTCCGTTGTCCACTTTTCGCCGAATTTGCATATGCGAGTTGAGTGTAAAAAACTCAAAGTCGCGCTTTTGTCTTGAAACCAGACGAAATTAAAATATTAGTAATAAATACTAATTTCCCCGAGACCAGTCGTGGCGCAGGGGCACAAAGTGTAACTGTAAAATCGACTGGTTGTGGGTTTGATCCCCACATGAGGAAATGAAATATTTCTTTATATTTACATTTTTATGCTCTGGTGTCGCCCCAATGCCTCCAGAATCCGGCAGAAAGTGGGGAACAAAGTGTCTTAATAATAGGTTCCCTCTATCTACCCTGCTATGTGGCGGGGATATAGCGTGAAGCTGATTTATTTTTATTAAATCCCCCGTGTGAGAATCGAATTTACGATCACACGCTGGAGCCCCTGAGCCACGACGGCCTTTATACTAATTACTACTATACTAATTCTTATACTATTCTTTAAAATTGTACAGTTAACATTATAATAAGCATTCAATTCAATTCAAGATAGAAAGCGTCTCATTCTGAACTAACTATTGTTTTTTTTTTTGAAACAGGCACTGTGAAATAGTAGATGACTGTATTGTTACTTTATAGTATATCCCCAAGGCCTTCGTTTTTATCTCCAGCTTTTATATATTGCACACAATGCGTCTCAAAATTTTGACTTCTACTCACAAAGCGGCTATCATACTTTTTATAAAACGAATTTTGCTTTTAGAATTTTAAAGAGTCTTTTGTACTAAATTTAGTTGCGAATATTTGTGGTTTTTATAGAAGAGAATGTGCCCATTTTATATATTTATGATTGATTTTTATAAATAATTAGCGGCTCGTTTGAGGCTTCGCCCGCTTCATCTACATAACTATTAATTTACTAATCTACATTACTTTCGGTTTCTATTAATAATAATATCATCGAGCAAAATTACAATTAAATAAGTTACGCTGCCTCTGACAAACAGACAAAAATTTAAAAAAATATAAATCAGCTTTACGCTGTATCCCGCACACAGCAGAAGGAACCTAGTGTTAAGACACACTGTTCCCCACTTTCCGCCGAGTTCTGGAGGAATTGCGTGTTAAGTGGCGGAAATAAACGCCGCTAAAAAATTAAAAAAAACATAGTTTTTTTACGTTATTAAATGCCAATAATAACATTTTTTCTTATACATTTTTCATGTATACACACAGATCCGTTTTGATTTTATTATAAGAAGAGATTACTAATACTTGTAGGGAGGAACGAAAATATTCGATTTTACATTTATTTTGCCATTATGAAATATAAACTACTTTTAGTCAGTTAAAAGTAGTTTTTAAAAGTTTAAATATACTTTTGCTTTTTGTATAAGAAAACTAAATATTTGCCTAACGTTAAGTTTCACGCCTGCCCGTTACATATACCGTGCATTGACAGTTTTGCAACGGAAACTTTATATATTGCTTCTGTCACTTTGAAATATAAACTGTTATTTTACCGTTGATATAGTTTCCTTTTATAATATAATAATTGATTAATAAGAAAAAAACATATGGGTAATAAAAAATATAAGATATCAACACGGTAGTATTCATTTAGGTTTATCGGTGTTCTTTCCATTTAAAATTATAAATAATAAATAATAAATAAATATTATATTAGTAGTGGGGAACGGAGTGTTTTAACACTAGGTTCCCTCCGCCTACTCTACTGCAGCATGAAGCTGGTTTAATTTAATTATTTTTTTTAAATTAGTAGTTATAATTACAATATAAATATGTTTTTATAAGTAGAAATCGAATGATCCTGACCATTGCATTGAACTAAACTAAATAACAGGATAGACACGTAGAACCTAGTGTAAGACATTCCGTTATTCACTTTTTGTCAAATCTTCGCGGCATTGCGTGCGAATTCTTCATTCCTTCTTGTGGAAATCGAACCCACAATCATCGCGTTCACAGTCAGACACCTACACCTCACCGAAATGGTTTCAAGTAAACTTCACCGAAAATAAAATTAAAAAGCAAAGTCAGAGGTAGCAGCTAGTAATACACGAACAACAACAGACACGCCGTATCTCAACCACACGTAGAATATGCTTTTATCAAATGTTTGTCTCACGTGCTACGTTCTTGTACATACATCCCAGTATATCTTATATTTATCAACTAGGCGATAGCTACGTGCCCCTCGTAGACACTTTACACCGTTACTTTAGATATAAACGATCACGTATGGCCTCAGAGCGCTTTGTATATCTATTAACTTCAAGAAAATACTATAAAATACTATAAAATAATTGTATTTTCTTGAAGTTTTTATTAGAATGTCAATTGAATGTTAAAGTGGGTTTAGGGTTTTATAAGATTTATCTAGTTCGATTCGATTATGCTATAAATATTTCTTTTTGTGTTTTTTCTATTGTAAAGTGAAGTTATTGTTATAAAAGGAGACAGGTAGAATAACTTCTAAGAATAGCGTTGTAGAATTGATCAAATTATTAATATTGACCGTACTATAAGTTTGAAGAGCTAGATATCCTGAGTTTCAATTCAATCGATATTTGTATTCATTATAATATTAAACTTGAGGCCTTTGTGACGCAGAATCACAAGTGTGTTATTGTAAACGTGATTAGTTGTGGGTTCAGTCCCTACTCGAGGAAATGAGATATATATTTAAATTTATATTTTCATTTCTTTGCTCTAGTGTTGAGACAGAGCGCCGAAAATGAGGAACGAAGTGGGTGCAGTGTGCGAGATAGTGTGGCGTAAAGCTAATAATAGAGCACATTAAATTATGATTTTAATATAGAAAAAAAAATGTATAAGCTTCGACTTGAATAATAGAACCCATACTAATGTAAAAATATAATTCTCACGTAGAGTGTGTGTTCGAATTCTAATCAAAGGAATGAATATATTATAAAATCTTATTTAGAAAACGTATAAAAATTTTAACGTAGCGGGACACGAACCTGCGCCTCCTGGAAACCGACCAGATGCAATTCTGACCAGTTTCTAGGTGGCGGGGGTTCGAGTCCCGCAACGTTCAAATTTTTATACGTTTTCCAAATAAGTATTTTTCTTTCTTAATTGTCGAATAACATTTCAAAAATGTTAAAAATATTAAAAGTTATTTTTATTACATTACATTATATTATTAGATTATTGCATTATTAAAGACTACATAGTCTTATCGATTGATAACTTCTCAACACATCCTACGATTAGATGAAAAGTGACAAATAAAATTATATTAGATTATGTTCTTTCGGTCTACCCCTACAAACTATATGTAAATTTAAAGCATTATGAATGATATGTTTTACATAGCAGAATAAAAAAAGTGACTTTAATTACAAGAAACACCATTCCCTGCTTTCCAACTGAATTCTAGACACTGTGTGTTAAGTGGCAGAATTCCACGCCGTGCTTGCCTAGGAAGAAGAAATTAAAATAATTAATACCTCCAAGAGGAAACCGAATACACAAACTTCGTGTTTACAGTTTGACGATAATCTTGTTTTATAGATTCACTCTGTAGAGGGAACCTAGTATTAAGACGTTCTCTTCTCCGCACAGACATTTCCATTCTCCATTTTCTGCCGTCTCCTTGATGCATTGTGTGTTGAGCGGCGAAATTTAACACCGTGCTTTACCTCGTTAGCAAATGGGAATCGAACCTACATCAGTCACGTTTACGCCCAAACGCCTCCTCACGACGGCCTCGAAGTTCATATTTTACACAATAACAATAAAACAGCCATACAGAAATATTATAACCATATAATATTATAACGTATTCAGCTCACAAAAGAGAATTTCTAAGCACACACGAGTATATGTAATAACTTGCCTGCTCGCGCGGAACGCATATCTAAATTAACCGAGATGCGTTATTGTGCAAAAGAAAATTATAATTGCGGTTGCATTCAATTGTAAATTTAAATTGTTAATACATGTTAAAATTGCATTTTGTAATAATATGGAAGAAGTTAAATTATTTATTTTACTATGAAGTGGCCTTTGTGGTATTTTCAGTTTTGTATACAGCTTCACGCTTTATATTTGTAAGGAATAATTAATATGATCAATCGATTGTAAGAAAAAAATGTTTTTTTAGTTTCACATTGTATACCATGCACATAGCAGACATAAGGAAACCTCTGTTCCCATTAGGACACTTCTGTACTCCATAAACATTATTTATTTACACATTACTAATGTGTTTTCTATCCTTATACCCGCGCCAAATATCAGCATAATGTTTGTAGTGACTGCCAGTATCGCGATCATCTGGAAACCAAGGCCAAGTGGGCCTCGAAAAAACTGGATATTATCGGTAGGGCGAGACGATACTAGACGCCAAACCATAGGTTTGGCCTTATATGGACTACCGTTTCCTACTTCTGGACTGGTGCTCCCCAGTATCAGCTTGAACCGTTTGATTGCATACAACGTAGAGCCGTTCGAATCATTGGGGACCCCATGATCTGTGAAAGGCTCGACACTTTAGTTTAGTCTCCTCGCTGTTCGTTCTCTAGTACATTTATCTTGGGGAGTGTTCTGGAGAACTGTTTGACGTGTTACTTGCCGACGAATTTCCTAACCTCACGGTACGTCAAAAACTCAAGTATCATCCACACCATCTGGATACTTCGCACTCCACTGCTATGCAGTTTCGTAAGAGCTTCGTTCCACGCGCCACCCAACTGTGGAATGCCCTATTCGGTAGAGAACGCACTACGAGGAGACATCTCTACGCAAAGCCAATGTGTCAAGCCTTGCACAGATCATTGAGTCCCCAACGATTTAAAGGGCTTACGTTATATGCCATGAAATGGGTCAAGGTGATACTGGGGTGCACCAGCCTAGATATGAGAACAGTATTCCATATTAAGCCGAACCTGGACCCTATATATCATTTGAACTACTACTACTACAGACCTATAAGGTTGATGATTGCCTCGGATAGTGCAACACTGAGATGGTAGGGGCAAATAAGTTAGAAAACTTCTGGAACGCATTTTTTGAATTATGACACATCACATCATGAGACACGTCACCTGTGGTCAAATGAACCCCAAACTTCTGGGTGAGGTGAGCTTGTAGATTAGAAAACTATGGCCATATATCATAAAATAATTTTGAATCATTTTTAGGGTAAGACTAACCAACAATTACCTATATACGCCTCTGCAAATTTTATTTCATTTTACTGTTCTCTTAGTTACATAATTAAAAATACATTGTGAGCACTTTAAATTTCCACCCCAAAATAAAAATATTTTCACAAAAATCTAAAGTATTAGGGAACTACGAGTAAAAATCCAAACAGCAGTATCAATACAAAACTCTCTCGGAGTAAGTCGTAAAGTGACTGTAACTTCAGATGGGAGCGTGCAATTTAGTTTGAGACATCGTAAAATTAGAATTGCATCTATAAATAACGGATTGTAGGGAATTCGTCACGTATCACTGATATAAACAGTTTTGTAATAAACCGTTTTATATGTTGAATTTACGTGTGAATTATTTAATATAATGTTATTTTTTTTTGATATTTTATTATTTTATGGTACTGGTACTTATTGAAATTGATATAATGAGTATAGTTTTGTTTTTCTTTAATTATGTTTTTTTGATTGATGCATTGGTTTTAATTTTCTTTGTCAATGATTATTAAGGTAGTGTGAAGTTTCGTGAAATTTCTCATGTAAAAAAATTTAAAAGACTCAGACAGAATAATACACATCATTCGCAAGAAATATTAAAATTCAGACATTACATCTTTCTATTATATAAAATGTATTTCGTCATCACGGGTGATTTTTGACGTATATAAAATAACGGTTTCCAGGAGTTTATTTATTTTTAAAGAAAACTCAAATCCGAACATCTTTGCAGCAGCGGCGGTAGCGATGTGTTATTTATTTCATTTTAATTTCACTTTTCGATCATTGCAAGCCAAAGGCTTAGTAAGTGAAGCGAGCAGAGACCGGAGCCTCTTATTATACATATATTTATTTATCTGATCCAATTTTATTAATCGAACTTACTACCTTCAGCATCAATATAAAAATTGTTGTGCCAGAAGGTTCCTTCTCGTTCTCAATACATTTTTATGTTCCTAACGGTTGGACTGAGTATGTTATTACAGATATTGGCTATTAAGCCGAGATTCTTCAATTTACAGCTTATTTTATCGGTTCGGGTAAATTGTGTGATTACGTATGCACTGTGCGTGACACGTGAATGTTTTTTTTATTTATGTCTGTGTCATATAAAGGGTGACACTATAATCCCTTTCCTCATTTCGCTTAGAACTGTCAGTAGTAATAGCTGGCTAGCTGGCTGAGCAGAATTTATTTTAGATGTTATGTTTTATAATTTATTGTGAAATAAAAATGTTTTCTTTTTTAAATAAATCATTTTGATTACCTAAGTTTATTTATCTCATTGAGTACAGGAATTGTGACTGACTGTAAATGAGACGGTTGTGGATTCGATCCCAAATTGGGGGAAAGCTCCAGTAGACACAGCACAGCGTTAAGTTTCGCCACTCTAGAGGCAATATATTGAAAATTTTTCATCTACCTACTATACAACGAGGAATAAAACGTGAAACTGTTATAGATTCTGTGAAATTCAAATTCACAAACATCACAAACAGAGCGCCCCATATAGACATTTACCTATATTAAAACTGTGTCAAAATTTTGAGCACCTGAAAAATACAAGCTAGAACAAATTTCATTTGAAAACGCTACCATAAAACTTTCCAAAGTTCAACTGGTAGTATAAACTGCTGCCCGTGAGATAGTGTGCGAATTTTTCAAGCAGTTAAAGTCCGAATGCTTCTTTACTTTTAACTTTTCCTATTACACTTTAATATTGAAGAGGAAATACTTTAGTTTATCTCTAATAGAAACTGATAAGTTGAATAAAGGAGTAACATGTTACTTAAATTTTATGTGTCTTTCTCTAGGATGAGTATATATATTTGAATGTCTTACATGCTTTACTTTTGTTTTTTTTACATGAATTAGTAGTATTGAATTTGCTTTACCAAATGTTAAAAAACACAATTTTAGTCTTATAATTAAAGGACAAATCCGTAATGTGTGTCCGCAATAAATAAATAAATCAGCTTCACGCTGTATCCCGCACACAATAGGCAGAGGGAACCTAGTGTTAAGACACTCCGTTCTTCACTTTCTGCCGAATTCTGGAGGCATTGCGTGTTGAGTGGCAGAATTCAACGCCGCGCATTGCCTCGACAGCAGAGCGAAGAAATGGAAATATAAATTTAAGTAAATATTTCATCTCCTCGATTTGGGATCGAATCTATAACCAATCGATTTACAGTCACACTTTGTGCCCCTGCGCCATGACTGGCCTCACCTATTTTCTTAGGCATAATTATAATTAATCGCAATTAAAAAAATGAGACAAATGACAGACGTTGAAACTGACCGACTAGTCTACTATAGCTATTTTCATAGTATTTTATGTTATGGAATGCTGGTATGGGGCAGTGCTTCAGATATAAATTCAATATTTATTCTCCAAAAAAGAGCCGTGAGATATATTTATAAGAGCTCGAGATTCTCTGCGAGATGTTTTTAAAAATGCAGGTACAGTTGCTTCACAATTTGTATATTATAATATTCTGTTTGTCCGTCAACATATACAGTGTCATAGTAAAAATAATGATATACATATGATAGGAACAAGAAATAAAGATAAGCTGGTTAGGCCAAGTTTACACCTCCAAAAAATTTATAATTTTTTTATGGATCTGAGTATACGTGTATATAATAAACTTCTATCGGAAAATGTATTAAGTTTGCCACTACCACAATTTAAAATATTTGTAAAAAAATACTGACAAGTAAAGCTTATTACATTGTTCAAGAATATTTAGAAGATAGACATGTATGGAATTAATGTGTATTGAATGTGATGCAGGATAGCTGCCAGATAATGTAATAATTAAATTATAACATTGACATTGAAAAGAGCAACTGTTTAGTTTCTTGCCGGCTCTTCTCAGCAAACTGGTGATAGTTTTTTGTATATGTTCATTCAAAAGTGCTTATAATAGTCTATATGAAAAAAGAATATTTAGAATTTTGAATTTATTACTGCCTTTTTAAGGGTTTCTTACCTTTTAAGGAAAAAAGAACCCTTATAAGATCATTTTGTTGTCCGTATATCTGTCTGTTTGTACACTCCTCCGTACCTCCAATTTTTGTACAGAACCCTTGGTGGGCGAGCCTGACTTGTGCTTATCCGGTTGTTTTAAATAAGTAATTACATATCGCTTATTTTGTGCGGCACTTGCTCTTTTTTAAATGTTGAAGAAGAATCAATCAGGGTTTATAAATTGCGTTATAAACGCTAGTATTTCTAAATAAATTGACATATCGTCGGCTTACAGTGTAAACCAGCTAACGGCATATTAAGATAAATATCAGGAGAAACATAAAACGTATTTGAAAAACGATGAGTAAGGTTGTGTTGTTAAAAAGGTTTGTATTGTTTACAATATGAATTTAATAAAAAATCCATTTTGTATTTTCTTTTTACACTTTCGAACAGTGAAAAAATGTTTAATGAAAATGAGGCCAGTCGTGGCGCAGCGGCACGAGGTATGACTGTAAAACCGACTGGTTGTGGGTTCGATTCCCACTCGAGGAGATGGAATATTTACTTCAATTTATATTTCCATTTCTTCGCTCTGGTGTCAAGGTTAAGCGCGGCGTTGAGTTCTGCCACTCAACACGCAATGCCTCCAGAATTCAGCAGAAAGTGGGGAACGGAGTGTTTTATCACTAGGTTCCCTCTGCCTACCCTGCTGTGTGCGGGATACAGCGTGAAGCTGATTTTTTTTACAATAAGAGTAAGAGTACTTAGGTAAATGAGTGATAATATGTCGTAATAGAAGAATGAAGTTGATACTAGTTTCTCTCTGCTTACTCACCTATGAGGGAAACAGTTTAAAGGTGAAAAGAAGCAAAATGTGCAAAAATTTTCAAAACATGTGCATCTCAAGTCAAAAACGTTTGTTAATTATGGTACAACTACATAAAAATAATATGTATTTACAAAATATTCAGTTATATCAGACATACTGCGCAGGCAAAAAAATCTCTATAATATATCTAAATATAATTATAATCGATTATAAAATTTACTTTAAATTTAACTGATATAAAATTTAACTTTAAATTTAACTGATATAAAATTTAACTTTAAATTTAACTGATATAAAATTTGACTTTAAATTTAAATGATATTAGTAATATCAAAATATTTCTCAAAATGATAAGTGGCAATAAGCGTGAAATCTATAAGAATAAATTCTCAGTTATAAAGTAGTTGGAAGTCACGGTCGATTTCTATTATTTGAGTTATAGCCGGCCTTATACTAAGATAAAATTTATTTCTGCTTAGCTTTGGCTTGTCGTTTGACGCCCACATCTATTAATTTTAAGTATATTGTGGATTGTCATATTATAAATCCAATATATATAATTCGATAAAGATTAATTTAATTTAATTTGATTATAAAAAATATTTTAACATTAATTTCTCTCTGCCTACTCTGACTATATGCAGACTATAGAGTGGAGTGTAAAGTGGAGGCTAGTTGTGGCGCAAGGGCACAAGTGTGTAACTGTAAACAAGACTGGTTGTTCGATTCTCAGTCGGGGAAATTAAATATTTAATATTTTAATTTACTCGCTTTGGTGCCGAGGCAAAGCGCGGCGTTGGGTTCTGTCGCGATTAAAATACACGCAAGGTTTAGATCCCCTCAACCCCTAGTAGCAGCCTGCTTCTACTAGGCGTAGTAAAAATAGTCAGGATCCTGATACAGCGTAAGACCTGAAGAAAAAAAGTTAAAACCCACATCATTAGTCAACAAATCCAATAAGTAAGTACTTTAAAATGAAAAAGGGAACCCCCAAAAACTCATAACATTTACAAATATTTCCCATGTCAAATGTTCAGAGCACCGTGAAAGGTATTGAAGCGGGAACAATCGATCGCTTACGTCATAACTTCTGACAACTGACGATTATTTACGTAGGCGTAGTATTAGTTTGAGATTGTTGAACAAATGTGCTATCTATAGATATATTGTTTTGTTTGTTATTGGATTTCCTTCCAATTATAAATGGAGTTATATGTTTAGATGGGTGAGAGGAACAACGGAGTGTCTTAACACTAGATTTCTATGTGGAAGATTCTTAAAGCAGTACTATATTTAGCATTTAGAGTAAGGGGCTGTCGTGGTACAATGTCCCGAATATTGGGCGGAAGGTAGGGATTGGAATGTCTTAACATTAGGTTCCCTCTATTTTGCTATAGATCCTCGTATACTTGAGTGCAGTTAATATATTTTGAAATAAGTAAATATGAAAGCTTAGCTTTATGTTGGATCTCACAAATAAAAGGATATGTAGAGGGAACTTGGGAACCTAGTGTTAATAAACTCCGTTCCTATGCTGGCGGAACTTATCACCGTGCTTTACCTCGTTACCTGAGCGAGGAATAGAAAATATTAAACATCCCATTTCCTGACAAGGGAATGGAACACACAACAGTTTACAGTTTTGCACGATACGTCACGAACTTCTTGGCCTCGAGTATTAATATAAACATAGCAAATCAATACTTATAATAAAATAACAAAAAATATTCTCCATAATTTTTTTAAACTAAAATGAAGGTCAAAAGATGATGCTCCACAACATTTTTTTCCTAAGACCTTCATGCTTAAAACCTTGTAAATATCTGTGTAACACTATACTGTATCTCAAATACTTGTAAATTCAATTCCCAAGGGCTGAAAGAGAGGTGCTTAACTTAGAGAAGAAAATAGCTTCGATAAATATTCATAAATTGGAAATCGATAATAAAGTATAGAGGATTGAAGCTCGATTTTTAAATAATTGTATATTTTTGATAGCTTCATGTATTTTTCCGCATTAAAGTTGGCAAAGGGAACGTAGTGTCAATACACTTTATTTCTTAATATTCATCCGATTGTCGAAGCATTGTGCAGATTCAATCCCACGTGTTGGCTACCAGAGTGGAGAAATTAAAAAAAATATTTCCAAGTCTGGATTGAACTTACAACCATCACACTTACTGTCGAACTGTGCGCTACAACTGTCAAAGCTTATTCTTATTATTTATGATTTTATTATATTATTATGTAATACTTAGAAGTCAGTCGTGGCGCAGGAGCACAATTGCATGACTGTAAACACGAGAGGTAGTGAGTTCGACTTCCACTGGAGTAAATGAAATATTTAATAATTTAATTTCGTCGTTCTGTTGTCGAGGTAAAGCGCGGCGTTGAGTTCCGTCGCTCAACACGTAATGCTCCAGAATTCGGTGTACAGTCGGGAGCGGAGCGTCTTAACACTAGTCTCCTGCTGTCTACCCTGCTACATGCTGAATATAGAAAAGTTGAAAAAAATACTTATTTTTATTTACTACTAATTCAAAAGCTATAAATAAAAAATAATTTATAATCTATCACTCTCCTTTTCACTGTATATCTATCTATAGGCACATTTAATCCAAGTATTGTATCCTATAAAGGCGCACTGTATTATAGGTTGGCAGTTTTCCTAACGTCATTCTGGACCATCTGGGACATATCGGCTCTTAGAACAAAATATTTAACGACACTTAGAAGTTAGAACATATCAATGTGTGTGTATGTTACAAAATATAAACTTAGAGGCAGTTGTGGTGCAATAGCACAAGTGTACGACTGGAAACGCGACGGTTGTGGGTTTGAGTTCGACTTAGGGAATGAAATATTTAATATTTTCATTTCCTTGTTTTGGTAAAGGGGCAAAGCGTGATATTAAGTGAGCGGCACTCAACTCGCAATGTCTCAAGAATTCAGCGGAAAATGGTAGTAGTAGAAGTATCTTAACACTAGGTTCCCAGGTTTCTTCTCCTCGCCCTGTTACGTACAGGTTATAGCGTGAAGCTAAAAATAAATCTATAACTAACTCATTTAATTTTAATTAATAATTTAATTGATATAATAGAAAAGCTTATAACAAAAAAAAATAAGCTCAGATACGATACATTATGTCGAGTGGCCAAACTCAATGCCGCACTTAATGAAAATGAAAATTAGTGATTCCGCTAAATGGGGATCAAAACCACAAACTACATAGAACGAAATAAATACTTATTTAAATAAAACCGGTAAAAAGCGAGTTGGATTTGGATTATATGACAACGAGAAGTACATAAAAGGTTCAACTTTTATGTACATACTTCCCATTGGCATACTTAAATTTGCGGTCGTATGCATTCATTTTGTAGAAAATGAACTATAGCTATAAGTTTTTAATGGTTTTTTGTCTATGAAATATCTATAAATTTTCATTTATTCGATTTTTTCAGTTATTTGTATTGCAAGTTCTCACTTCTCGTTAAATTTAATATTTGTAGCTCCACGGGGAGTACCCTATAAATTTTGATTACGTGGCGAATTTCATATGAAATGCATGCATCGGGACCTATAAGTAATTCTTCAATTAATAAAATCTTCACCAGGATCTCCGCATTATTTAAAGAAGTCGCGACTGTTAATCCTAATAAACTATTGGGCTTGTTTATTTTCTTTTTAGTTTTATGAGTCGGGGTTTTTTTTATAAATATTTTTTTATTTTCTAACAATTTTTTTTTCAACTTCTATACTATTATTATAAAGCTAGACATAGTTTAATTGACACGGTAATCTCAGAATAATTTTAAACAATTCAGTTTTACTTCCTATCCTACTTAAATATAAAATGATGAAAGGTAAAAGTTATAATTCCTATAAACAAAACAAAAATATTTTCCGATTTTTCGATAGCCACAGTCCAGTGGTCTGTTAGGTAAACCAGAAGAAACAGGTAAAGCGACCATGGCGGAAGCCATATCGACAGTCATCAATTGATGATCCTCCAGACAATCCAAGAGCTGGCCATCTATGATGCTCTCTGTCTCTGTCAATCCTTTTAAATGCAGGGAGGTGATAGCAATAGGCAATAGGTAATTAGATGGATCGGAAATATCACCCTTCTTTGGGAACGGATGGATAGTAGCGCTATTCCACGAGTCTACTACTAGGAACTACGCTGAATGAGTAAGAATGCCGAAACAAATGCATTAACAAAAGTGTCAGCTCAGGAGCACATGAACCTAGCACTAAAAAAGAGATACCATCTGGCTCACTCGACTTATGCGACTAGACCATTTAGTATGGTTATCTACTCAGTTATACACTTAATAAATCGTAATTTAAATCTCTTAGGATTTTTTCTGTCTAAAAATATTTAGTTTTTTCATATCTAACTAGGTTGGCGATGAGTACGCGCTCATGGCAAATATGGTTTTTCCACGCTTACATTCCGTTGCTACAGGAAGCCGGCTTAAAATGTATATTACTCCACAAACTCTCTTATCTTTTAGTGAAGTTCCATGAAAATCGGTTCAGCTGTTTCGCAGAATAGCTCGGGCAAACAGAAAGATAGAAAGACAGACAGACAGACAGATGCAAATTTTTAACTTGTTTGTTCGTATTTTGGTATCGTGCTAATAACTATTTACACTAAAAAAAAACGATTATTTTGAAGTCACATACAGATACTTCAATTTAGTTTTATATATATAGATAAGTTAGCTACCATTTATACACCTATATAAAATGTCTATCATGTTGAAAATTTTTCACTAAAGTGTCATTTTATTATTTTTTATAGTTTAGCTGGACCACTACGATTCTACGTCAGATGTGTAAGTCGAAATCAATTTTAGCCACAGACAAACAGACCGACACTTTTTGTACACTTTTATTATAGTATAAATAAATAGATAGATGCGAGAACTAAGTCACAGGCGCTGCCAGTCATTTATAAAACCGTTAATTTGGTAATAATCTTGAACACACAAACGTATTTTTACAATTCCTTTAAATTATAAAATATTAGTATTCTCGGACGTTTTCTAGGATCCTATTGTAATATATGTATTTACTATAATATCCGGAACGCACGGTTTCCTCCATAGTGTCTCTAAGCGTAATGTTTCCCTTTGGCGAAAAGTTAAATCAGAAAAACATCCATATAGACAACATAGGGGAAAACCACAAATAAAAAACAACACACTAAACATATATACAAAATTACAGCGTTCCATCTTACCCAGGTAATTCACAAATAAAACAAATAAACACAAAGCCTCAGAATGCGTAGAAAATCTATATCAACTTACTAAGCCGGGATATAAATACGGTCAGAAAAAACTACCCCCGGCAAATCCTTTATTACGCATACAAATAAGGACCCCGGGCAATGAGACCGCAAGGGTTAAAATTTGATCCCTATAGAAGTAAATAGTATTCAGCAAAAACAAAAAGCTGTATCTATGTAGTTAGTTATTAGGATATTTTGTACACAGTAGTTTTTACTCTAAAAAGGTTCATATAAAATTTAATGCTTTTAGTGATTATTATTTAAATTCATTATATTATGTTGAATTGACAAATGGTTGTAGCTTGATAAACTTTTTTAAACATTTTTTAAAAGTAGTATTCCACACTTAGGAAAGAAAAATACTTTATTTAGAAAACTTATAAAAATTTGAACGCAGTGGCACTCGAACCCGCGCCTCCTGTAAACCGACCAGGTGCTCTGACCACTAAGCTTTACGTTCAACAGCTTGATAAGCTGTTATTAAATATAATGTCGGTACATTATAAGTTATAAATAAGTAAATAGCATTTTTTTAGCTTCACGCTGTATTCCGCGCATCGTAGTGTAGGGAACCTGGGAACCTAGAGTTAAGACAATTCTGTTTCTCATTTTTTCACCAAATTCTGGGGGTATGGCGCGTTGAGTGGCGGAACTTAACGAGATTTTACAATATGACTCCGTTCCCCACTTTCTGCCGAATTCTGGACGCATTGCGTGTTGAGTGGCAGGACTCAACGCTGCGCTTATTCCATAGTGTAATATAAAAATAGTTTTATCACCTTCCACGTTTCGACGACATTTTTTATTAAAAAGTCATTAAAAATAAATCTCATAGTTTATGGTACATTAGACCGAGACCGAGCTTTAACGTGTGCTTTGAGTTATGAGTACGATACGCGAGTCATTACCAGTTTATGACACGATGCTCTTCTTTCACAATATTATTATAGCTCACAAAGGTTTCATTAGTTTTGAAATTTTTAAAATATTTTAACGTTGCTGTGTTAAATTATAATTAAATCTATATTAGTTGTTCTTTTTAAATTGTATTTCTTTCAGCTTCACGCTGTTTCCTGCTCATAGCAGGATAGGCAGAGGGAATCTGGAAATTTAGTGTTAAAAAACTCTGTTTGTTTTGAACAATTATGCGCGAAACGTGTTTTCGTCTGCTCCTAGAGACAGTAGACCTGAATATTTGATATTAATGCCAGTTTAATGCATCTATGTTCTTGAGAAAAAGAGTTGATTAAAACATTGACAAACAGTCAGACGGATATGCAGATATACAGATAGACCTGCAGAAGAATAACAAAATCAGGATACCGTTTTCTAACCTTACAACGAAAATTACATTTTTTTCACATACTTAATCCTAACCACGCTAAGAAATCACATATACAATAATGACAGGTGACTTAGGATTTGAATCCTCTTACTTTATTATCTTATTCAAGCATTAAACACAAAGCTCCCGTTATTGGAGAAAGAAAGTGTCCTAACCGAAACGGAGTGTCTTAACACTAGGTTCCCAGGTTCCCTCTGCCTACTATATGCGCAATACAGCGTGAAGCCTTAAAAAAAAATTACACTTTATAAATATGTAATATCACATATCATAGTCGAGCTTTTAAACTCACCATTTATCACATTTCACTTGTCAAAAGACAAAGGTGCTCGAGCTATGAATTAATTTCCCATTGACGTGCGCTTCCGATACCTATATGATGAATTCAGACGGTGGATATTAAACACTTTACGATCGAGTTGTGAACTTTATAACCTTTAAATATTTGTTAAGTCTTTTTTTATTTTTAATGTATTTTTTATTAAAAACGTATTTTTATATACAGGGTGGAAGAAGCAGCGCTCCATTTACGGAAACAGCATATAGGGTAAAATATTTCAAACTTATACCTAAAGAAATTAATCAAGATGCATCAACAGTTTGGACGTAGGGTTTTTTTTCATTTCATGATTTTTATCCATACCTGTATTTCGTGTGACGCGATTACGTATAGATTCCAATAACATAAACACTTACTACTACACAAATACTACTAAAGGTTAAACAACTTTGAACTTTATCGCCAATACCTACGCCTCGATTTCGGAATGAGCCGTGTGCGGCGGTGTTCCTTTGATAGGTTTGTGTGCGTGCGTCGTCCTTACAAATGGCGTTTTATTTTAAAATGACAATTTTACTATTTATTTTGTTTGAAAAAATATTTTTTTCATTTTTGGAAATTTATTTTTTTCTGATTTATATTAGGCTCTTATAGAATAGTTAAAACTGTGGTTTCATTTAATGTGGTGCTTACACTTCCACCCTGTATATACAACTTCATTCTGTATCCCGCATATAACAGGGAGGCAGAGGGAGCTTAAGTTTTGTGTTAAGACACTCCGCTCCTCTTTTTCCGCCAAATTCTGGAGACATTGCGTGTTGAATTTTGCGAGCATTGTATGATGTGTCGAGTGGTGGAACTAAACGCAACGCAACGCAAAAAAAACTTATACATATCTCTATGTATCCCAAATATACATAATAAAGCTTAAGACTTCCATAATAAGTTCCCATAGTCTGTGTCAAAAGTTCATAATACCGTGAAACGTTTTCTGGCAAATACTCAATCGTTCCCATCAAAACTTTTGACAGAGATTACTTAAGTCACGTTTTGTTAAGTACTTTGTTAATATATATCTATATATACATATATAGAATATAACATTTTATATTAATTATTATTAAGAGACGCTCTGGTAATAATGTAAAGCACGGCGTTAGATTTCACCACTCAAGACACAATGCCTCCAGAATTCATCGAAAAGTAGAAGGAGAAAGGCGGGAACGGAGAAATTTAATGGGAATAGATTGTGTTAGAATTAGGTTCACAGATTCCCTCTACTTACCCTGCTATGGAAATAGTGTAAAGCTAAAAAAATCCAAGTGCTGATACGAAATTCAACGCTGCGCTTTGCCTTGTTACCAGGGCGAAGAAATCAATATCGAACCCACAATCGCCGCGTTTACAGTCATACGCTTGGGCACTGCGCCTCGACGGCCTCATACTTGTACAAAAATATTGTTTTTTAAAATGTTACCTAAAAATAGCAGTATTTCGAAGCTTTTAATGTTGTACATACAGCTTATTAGGTACTAACTTTCTCGTAACTTCCGCTACACTTCTACTTTCATACACTGCCGATCATACTTGACATGGTGAAAGGTAAATTAACTTTCATCGTTTAAATGACTTTCAAGAGGCACCAGTTTATAGTATTTTCGAAGTCAAATTTCACCCAACAGCGTTTTATTGAAAAAGTTGGAGAGCACAAAAATTCTATGTGCAGCAGTTTCTGAATTGTTTCATATAGTGTAGCGCTCGATAGTTAACATATATGTGAAAATGAAAAAATGGTGTAAAGTTTAAATTTAAGTTTAATTGAATTCTTATTTTAATCTTAAGTTTTTTTTTTCATATTATTTGAGTATATATTTTTTTTAACGTATGTATCTAACGATGCGGGGCGCGCGGGCCTGGGCAGGCGGTCGTGACTCGTTAGGTGTTCCTTCATACTGGAACGCGGTGAAGTCAGATGATGTGTTACTACAACCGTTTAGTTTGCCGAAGGAGACCTGCCGTCCACATTTTTTTTTTCGAACTTGAGGTTAATGCTGTTAGCCCTAATGGATTTTACAGCGACACCGGGTGAGTAGGAAAGAGGGTACTCTGTCCCAGAAGAAATGCAAGCATTACATGGCTGCCTGAGATACCGTCCGCATCGCTCGTTCACACTATTATAAGAACGAAGCGTCATTCACGTTCCTAATTCCTCAAAAGCTGACAATTGGCATTGACAACTGCCAGTGCTGCCATCCTCTGAATACACTCTTTTTCTTCGTTCCGCATTCATACTCTGCGACATATCTATATTTTATAGTATAGTAGCATATTAAGAATCTATACGTAACTGTTGTTATTTGAAATCGCACTCGGTTAAATATGAGTAGGTTTTACTTATTCGCTCAGAAACCGAACAGAGCCTAGTGGCGGCGTTAGATTTCGCTGCTAAATATCCTAATTTCGAGTGGAAAGCGAAGTCCGGAGTGTCTCGACAGTAGGTTCTTTCTGACCACTTTGCTATAATTATGCTAATTGCTATGGTTTCCTTCCCAACCTATAAATAGAGGTTTTATGTCAAATTACTAAACGTTGTTTCTTTATTTTCTTTGGAACTTTTATTTGAAACAATATTTTTTATTACTTCATAAACTTCGTAACTAAAATAACATATTATGTTAAAATAAAATAATATTTGTTAAGGTAAGTCACTGGTACTTATATGTATACTTATATGTATATTGACATTATAGTAGAATTTCCAGCACCACATTTCTGTAATATGACTGTTGAACACAAAAGCGATAATAGTCGATGAAGGGAAAAATCCCCTTTTATTTTCTTACAAAATAAAAATAAGCCTGAGGTTGAAACCACCACTGTTATTATTGACATCTACAGTACAAACAATATATTTGTTATTTTTAGAAAATATAGAAACGTTTAAGCGTAGCAGGATTTGAATTTGGATTTGCCTCTTGGATGGTCTTGAAGAGGCGCAGATTCAAGTATCGCTACGTTCAAAATTATTTTATGTTTTCAAAAAAGGGTTTTTTCTTTACCAAGTGTCGAATCGTACTTTAAAAATGTTAAAAATAAGTTTGTATTGTAATATTTTTTTGCTTCACGCTGTATACCGCATATAGTAAGTTAAGCAAAGAGAACCTAACGTTAAAACAGTGTGTTTCCTACATTCCATCCAATATCCGAGATATTAAGTGTCAAAGAGAGGAAATGTAAATATTTCATTGTCTCGAGTGGTAATCGAACACACAACTATTGCGTTTACATTGAGATACTGCTGCTGCACAACGACGGCTTCTTGAATTGTGTACTTATTTAATACAATATACATATAAAGTACATGTTTTTGTTATCTTTAAATGGGTGTTTCATATTTTACACGCGTAACACAGGAATATTGTCGTTATTAAGGAAGATCTCGGCTTTCACAAGTATAATATTAATCGATTTTTTGTACATACATTTTTTATTTCACTGCGTGTTTATAATAATTTAATTAAAATAAACGTGGCTCTATTCATTTTTAATTTTTAACTTCCTGTTGTATCACATATAACGGTTGTGGATTCGATCCCTACTCAGTGCAATGAAATATTATTTATTAATATTTTAATTTCTTCCACCTTACCCCACTCATAACGCAATACTACAAAAAATCGGCAGAATCTGGCTAACAGAATGTCCTAACACTAATTTCCCTCTGCCTTTGCTTGCATGTGGAATACAGCGTGAAACTAAAAAAATAAAAATAAAAAAGTACACTAAAAGTAAATAATAAAATATGAATGCTATATTTAATTGTGAGATCCAAATAATAAGTAAGTAATCAGGCAATTTGCCTCGAAGTGATAAAGCGGACCGTAAAATGACAAATCCTGTTCAAATAGCCAATATCGGTGATGGGCTATCTGCAGTGCCTACCCTCGGACATAAAAATATATTGAAATACCGCACAAAACGGTTCGATCACAAACAATTTATATCACACATATATTGTAAGGATATATCACAAATTTATTTGGGAATCTTCTCGTATCAATTTGGTTAGGACCTAGACTTGTATAATTATTTATTTAAGTTCTTTATATTTAAAAACTAACGTATATGTATAAAAATTTGGTCGTAGGTGAATTTGAACCCGCGCCTGTTGGAAAATTTCGATCTGATTTTTATACGTTTTGTAAATATTTTTTTATCCCCGTGGGGTGTCGGGTAATAGAATAGCACCCCCCCATATCTTCCTATGGGTGTCGTAAGAGGCGACTAAAGGACTTGGAACGAGGAAGCGGGCAGCAGCGCTTTCTTGAATTGGACCAAGAACCGTCTCACTGCGGTGTGGAAGGCAAGGGGAAACCACCACACTATTTTCCCAAGAAAGTTGTCATGAAGGTACATAATAAAATACATCGGTGGGTATATGATCCGCTTAGCAACCGGCGCCGATCTGCGTCCGGGGCAGACGGTGTGAAATTAGCTACCGGCCACGCTGATGTAGGAGACCAGGCATCATGTGGAAATCGCTCTACTGGAATCTCTACTGTAGTAAAAATGCGTAATATCCAAAAGATAGGTACATGGAATGTACGCGGTCTTCTTCAAACAGGCAAACTTACAATCTTAGAGAGGGAAATAGCAAGGTGTAAATTGAGCGTCTGCGGTATCAGCGAAACGCATTATAGAGGCAACGCCCATTTTTTCACCGATACACATGCTATATACTTCTCTGGCAATGACGAGACTATTGGGAATGGTGTGGCTTTTATACTACCAAAGACTCTCAGCAAGTGTGTTATGGCATACGACTGTGTCAGTGATCGAGTGCTAAGTATAAGACTTAAAGCGAAGCCGGTCAACTTAAACATAATACAGTTGTATGCGCCTACCTCCACTGCAAGTGACCAGGACATAGAAACATTTTATAAGGATTTAGATATCACCATGTCTGGGATCCCTAAGCGTGAAGTGCTTGTGATTATGGGTGATTTTAATGCTAAGATCGGAGCACATGCAGACCAATTAAGCCATTGTGCAGGAAAATTTGGTTTGGGACAGCGTAATGAGAGAGGAGAACGCTTATTACAATTTGCCGCAGAAAATAACTTGGTGATAGCAAACACTTTTTTTAAAAACCACCCTAGAAGAATCTATACCTGGACTTCACCAGACGGCAACCATCGAAACCAAATTGATTATATTATGATTGGATCAAGATGGAAATCTTCAATCAGAAACGCTCATACTTTACCTGGAGCTGATTGTGGATCTGATCATCAACTTCTCTTCGCAAAGTTACAGCTTAAACTCAGAGTAGCCAGAAACGTTTTTAAACCAAAAAGAATCCAGCCACTAAATAAACAAATATTTATGTCTACCTTAGAAAGTAGCTGGAAACAGTGGACTATAGCTAACACTAAACTGGCTACTTCTGACCAGCTTTGGAATGAGGGAAAGAATCTATTAGACAAAGCGGTCGCCACATCCAAGTTACCTGATACTCCTGTGAAACGACAACACTGGATGAGTGACGCGACTCTAGCCCTTGTAGAAGATAGGCGGAAAATGAAGGCTTCAGGTTGTGATATCAGGAGTTTAAATGCAAAATCTGCACGTATACAGCAAGCATGTAGACGTGATCGTAATACCGATCTCCAAAACTTGTGTGCAAAACTTGAACAACATGCGCACAAACATGAAACTAAAGACCTCCATCAGACAATAAAATCACTAACTAAGACCTTATCCAACAGAACATGGGCCATTGAAAACTCTGATGGTGAAACGGTGACTGATATAGCGGCAATCTCAGAAACTTGGAAACAATATTGTCAGTCTCTGTTTAAAGATCCTCATTCGCATAATTTCGTTTCTACAGAGCCCGAAGATCCTGAGCCAATTATTTTAAAAGACGAAGTTCGTGCTGCCATTTCTCGTCTGAAAAATGGGAAAGCGATAGGCAGAGATGCAATACCGATTGAGACCATCAAAGCATCTGGAGATTATGGTGTCGATATTTTTCATGCGCTTTGTAATAAAATCTGGCAGACTGGAACTTGGCCTCAGGAATGGACTAACACTGTCTTCGTCCCACTACATAAAAAAGGGTCTACTAAAGACTGTAGTAATTACCGTCTGATTGCTATTATTTCTCATGCAAGCAAAATATTACTGCACATCTTAAACGAAAGGCTCAAATCCTTCTTGTCAAAGGAAATCGCTCCAGAACAGGCAGGTTTCGTTAAGGGCAAAGGTACCCGTGAGCAGATATTAACTGTGCGTCAAATTATTGAAAAAGCTCGGGAGTTCAACAGGCCAGTATACATCTGCTTTGTTGACTTCTCTAAAGCATTTGACTCTGTTAAATGGCCAAAGCTGTGGAAAACGTTACTGCTGATGGGTACGCCTAAGCACCTCGTTCACCTTCTGCGGCGCCTTTATGAGGACGGAACAGCTTCCGTTAGGGCAGACGACCTACTGTCGAGCAATTTCCAGCTCAGCTCGGGAGTACGTCAAGGGTGCATTGTATCGCCTCTTTTATTTAACATTTATACAGAACTCATAATGAGAATCACTCTTGAAAATTGGCCTGATGGAATCAGCGTTGGAGGCTACAAAATATCAAATCTGCGGTATGCTGACGATACCACCTTATTTTCGACCAGCATAAGATATATGGAAGAACTTTTGAAAAAAATGGAAAAGTAAGTCTCAATTTTGGACTCAAGATTAATCGCAGTAAGACAAAAATTATGATTGTCGATCGTGCAAATAACAACTCGCCAGAGATTAAATTTATTGCGAATTGTGATGTCGTACAATCGTATGTCCACCTCGGAGCGCTGATTTCAAACAGTGGAGGCTGTGCAGAAGAAATCAAGCGACGCATGGCTATTTCTAGATCATCCATGGATAACTTGAGGAATATATGGAGAAGCAGAAACATCACAAAAACAACGAAAATTCAATTAGTCAGGGCTCTAGTGTTTCCCATATTTCTATACGCTTGTGAAACATGGACGCTTCGGAAGAGTGAGGAGAAGAAGATAGACGCTCTCGAGATGTGGTGCTGGAGAAAAATGCTTGGAGTGTCTTGGACAGAATTTAGAACTAACGAGTCCATACTCCGGGAACTTGACATAAAACAACGTTTGTCCTCTATCGTTAAAGCACGCATTCTCACTTTCTTCGGACATATCTCTCGTCAAAGTGATATTTCCATGCAACGCCATATGATTCAGGGAAAAGTTGAGGGCAGCAGGCCACGCGGCAGATCCGCCATGCGATGGACAGATCAAGTGAAGGCTGCTCTCAATAGCCCTCTCTATGAATGTACCAGGCAGACAGTCAACCGCGTAGAATGGCGTCGGACTGTGTGGCGCACCACCAACCTTTAAAAAGGACGACCACGACCGCTCTGCCAAGAGTGAAGCGACAAAGAAGAAGAAATATTTTTTTAGGTTTTTAACATTTTATACATTTTTTATTTGCATGAATCTTGTGAAGTTAAAGGGATAGTGACGTTAATAGGATAGATTAACGCCCAATATTAATAACCTATCTCCAACGTCAATCTTAGATTGTTTCATATATCTATCCAATCTCTAGATTGGATAGATATATGAAACAACCTAAGATTGACGTTGGAGATAGGTTATTAATATTGGGCGTAAGACAATTTAAATATATCTTCGTCTTCTTTCCATTTCCCACTTAAAGTGGGTGATGGAGTTGAGTTCCGCATTGAGTTCCGCCTCCATCTGTCCACCCTGTACAAATGTATAGAGTGGACAGATGGAGGCGGAACTCAGCGCCGCGCTTTGCCTCGACACCAGAGATCCTACTGTTGGATTGTACTGTGCGGGATACAGTTTGAATCTATAACTATTTATTTAAACACAAAATAGTTGTTATTGAGTGTCCTAATAAAATTATTTATGGATTCAAATATATTAAAATAATTATCACGTATATAACTTAATAAAAAGATTAAATAAATCAAATCAGCTTCACGTTTTATCGCGCACACAGTAGGGTAGGCAGAGGGAACCTAAAGTTAAGACACTCCGTTCCCCACTTTCTGCCGAATTCTGGACGCATTGCGTGTTAAGTGGCGTGGCCGCACTTTGCCTCGACACCAGAGCGAAGAAATGAATATCTATATATATAAAAGGACATGTACCTGACTGACTGAGGTAAGACGCACGTACAGATGTAACCGCTGATGGTAGAAACGTGAAATTTGGACAGATGTTTATTTTCATAATCTGGACATCCACTAAGAAGGGATTTTGAAAAATTTAAACCCTAAAGGGATGAAGTAAGGGTTCAAAGTTTGTATGGAAAAAAAAATTAAATCGGCACCGATTTTTATAAAATTTGAAATTCAGACTTTTAAAAATATTTCATTGAACACGTGTTTCATGGTTTTTTAGAATTCACCCCCTAAGCGGTCAAATAAGGGGTTGAAAGTTTGTATGGAAAAAAAATTAAATCACCACCGATTTTTATAAAAAATTAAATTCAGACTGTTAAAAATATTTTATTGAACACGTGTTTCGTGGTTTTTTTAGAGTTCACTCCTAATGGTGCAAATACGTGGGCGAAGCTGCGCGCGCCCACTAGTATATACCTACATAAATTGAAATAAATATTTCATCTCCTCGAGTGTGGATCGTACCCACAATTAGTCGATTTTACGTCATCACAGTCATACTTTGTGCCGCTGCGTCACGACTGGTCTCATATAACTTAAATAAAAAAATAAATTAAATTAGCTTCACGCTGTATCCCGCACACAGCAGGGTAGGCAGAGGGAACCTAGTGTTAAGACACTCCGTTCCCCACTTTCTGCCGAATTTTGGAGGCATTGCGTGTTGAGTGGCAGAACTCAACGCCGCGCTTAACCTCGACACCAGAGCGAAGAAATGGAAGTATAAATTTAAGTAAATATTTCATCTCCTCGAGTGGGGATCGAACCCACAACCAGTCGATTTTGCAGTCACACCTCGTGCCGCTGCGCCACGACCGGCCTCAAAAATAATAATAATAATAATACCTACTTATACTTGCTTTACTATGTTTTGAACTGAGAAAAATATATTAAAAATATGTTATATTAAATAAGTAGATTCAAGAAGAAATTCAGATGAGTTCTTCTAACAAAAATAGCCAGCAAGTCCCATGTGAGGTAAGAGACTGTGTGAAAACTTACACGTGGAAACTCAAGTTTCTTACTTGAAGTGTTGTAAATATGCCTTTATCTAAATATATATTTTAAGAGGAGAAACTCTTGCCCAATATATTTGTTGGTACTTCATAGAATTTTCTCAAAGATAGAATTTTCCCAAATATATTTACTTTGCAATTTTACTTCAGTATACCTTACATCTGTATTATATAGCTTATATTCTATATTATATTTTATTCACAAACTGTATTTTATGTTCAAGGGTAAAGGACATTCTTATACTAATTGATAAAAGGTTTTTTTTATCGTAATGTAAACAGAGTCTCCTATAGCGATGTTACGCGCTGGCTTTATCTGCTGGCTCTAAGCTAAGAAGAAAAAAGAGAACAGACTGATTTCTTTTTTCATATTATACTTTAAATTTTTTAAATATAAAAATTAAACAAGACAAAGCAGCGTTAAGTTCCGAGACTCTACATGCAACCGGTCACCAAAATTCGAAAATCGGTGCATTAAGAGAGGCATTAAGTTCCGTCACTCAACACGCAATGCCTCCAGAATTCAGAGAAAAAGTGGAGAACGGAGTGTCTTAACACCAGATGCTCTCTTACTCTTCTGTGTGCGGGATACAGCGCCGAAGCCGAGAGCGGAGTATCTTAAATTGTAAATCTAAAAAAAAACAATTTTTTAAACAAATTGCAAAATATCAAACAGAAAGTTTTACAAAAGAAATAACTCAATGAAAAATGCGTATTATTAACATTTATATTGATAGAAAAAAGGTGAAATATTTCTACACCGTCGACCATTGTTGGTTTTGTTGTGGGCGGAGTGATGGACGATATTATACCCATAAGTTTTTTGTGCAACTAATTCTGGAACCTTTGTGAAATAGCTATACGATCGGAGTAAAAAGGAAAGGTGTTTTTGCTTATATTAAAAATCCCTTTCATTCCCTTCTATAAATCTGTGATGTACGAAAAAGATATGACAAATGAATTTAACTAATATAATAAAATAGGACAGAAATTATATTTTCTCTTATATATTGGGTTTCGTAACACGCAGTTACTAAATGTAAGTAATATAAGCAGTAATCTATCGCTAAAAATCGACAGATAATTAATAATTATAATTTACTTTCTTAATTACACATTACTTTCTTGTACACTTGCTACACTTGCTTGTTATTCTTAAATATTCACTTTCAAATGCCCGGTCGTCAACTTTGAAAATAACTATGAGTTGATAAATGCCATATTTATTTTCTATATAAATATTATAAAAAGGAAAAAATTATATTTTTGCATGTATGTTTGTATTGTTTTCACACAAAAATTAACGGACCGATTCCAAAAATTCTTTCACCATTCTTAATAAAATCTGTAATCGCATGCGCTGCGGAAACTATGATGATAGAATAAAACAATGCTCTACAGTATTATACAACGCCTTAATATCTACAAAAAAGTCCGTAATAATATATGTCTAACGTCTTAACACTAGGTTCCCTCTATTTACCCTACTGTGTGCGGAATATAGCGGGAAGCTGATTTGATTTATAAAACATATAGCCTACATCTATATAATATAAACTATGCGAAGCCAAGAGTTTCTCTAAAAAAATGATTCGATGGAGTACTTCCTGAGATTAGTTAAATCAAACAAACTTAGCCTACCCTGCTATGTGCAGGATACAGCGTGTAGCTTTACTATTACGCTTCCAACTTTAATACTTCTAATTATTGTAATATTAATTCTATTCAAAGTTAACTTTAGTGCTACTTAAATAACAATAAAAAACTTTCCTTCCGAAAAAGCAAACACCCGTTGCGTCGAGATATTACAATAAAAGTATATCAATTCGACTACGTAATTGCTATTTACGACGGCGAGTGTATGGGAAAATTAAAAGTTGTCGTTTCATAAAATTTCACACCGTTGTTACATTCGCCTGGCACTTCAGTAAGTGTATATAAATTAATTTTGCCATATTTATAACAGTTTAAGCCTCATATAAACCGATGATTAAGTATATTTTTTTGAGGCCAATCGTGGCGCGGGGGCACACAGTGTGACTGTAAAACCGACTGGTTGTGGGTTTAATCCCCGTTTAAGGATAAATATTTATTTAAAATGTATATTTCCATTTCTTCGCTCTGGCGTTGCTGGCAAAGCGCGGCGTTGAGTTGCCATTCAACAATGAATGAAGAATTCGGCAGAAAGTGGGGAACGGAGTGTCTTAACACTAGGTTCCATCTGCCTACCCTTCCCACCTTCGGAGTAAGTAAAAAAAATGTATTTAAGTATTGACTTATTTATATTATATTATGATGATTCAATACTGATTTGATGATAAAAATGTTTTTCCAGCTAACATTAATCATGACGTTTCCCAGTATTTGCTCAACGTACACCATTTTGCAGGGTTTTCATCGTACGACATGCCTTGATCACAACATCCAACCATAGCTTCCAAGGGCGTCAGGGAGGTTTCCCCCAGGGACAGTCATAGCAAGGCACTTCCATCCGAATTAACTCCTAGGCCTCAGAAGGTCATGGAACTTGAAGGTTCCATCTGTTTACCAATTTAAAAACACTATTTACACAGTTGTTTTCTTATATCAGTCTTAATTGTAAAAGAAAACATATATTGGTTTAAACATTTTCATAGTTAGATTTACACACTTTTTACGATGTATAAGTAGGACGTAGGAGAGATATAAACGTAACGAAGCGTGTAAAAGAGCGAGACTCGAGTACCCCACAGCAAATATAACTGAATAAAATATTAATAGATAATGGTTATGAGGTAACGTTCTATGTATAATTATTATATACAAAAGTTTACTTTACAGACTCTAAATAGGTTCTAGTCTCAAATTTTTACTTAAACGTTATAACTTTGGGAATATAAAATAATTAAATGTTTTACCTTTATATATTTTTTTTTATTTTAGGGTTCCGTACCTCAAGGGACAAAAAGGGAATTATTATAGGATTATGTCGTTGTCCATCTGCCAAGACTGTGATAAATATCGAGGTATTCAATAAAAATTAAATTTGGAACACAAAATAATCAAGTTTCTAAGTTAACGCATAACATAGTTAGCAAGAGGTACAGACCATTTGACCTTTATCCTTTATATTCCAGGCAATTTTATTTTTTTTCTCTCCGTAAAAACCATTCTCGGACTTAACTTAACTTAGCTTCACGCTTTATCCGTAGCGGGGTAGTCAGAGAGAACGGAGCGCCAAACGCTACGGTATTCTCATGGAGATGGAGCTACAATTCTCGTACTTCAAGGAATATTTTAAAAAAAGAATTAGTGAAATCGGTTTAGCCGTTCTCGAGATTTGCTTACTTAGCAACATGTTCTGCGTGTTTTTTTCATTATATATATTTTACTTTAATAATTATTAATTTATATTCGCTACCCTGATTAAAATAATAGCCAATATCCGGAATGCAAGGTTTTCTCGATAATGCCTCTAAGCGTTATATTTCACTCTCCATGAAAAGTAACATCTGAAAACTCTCTCATATAGACAATATAAAGAAAAAACCATAAAACTGCAAAATAAAATTTTAATATAACGTATAAATAATAAAGTATATTACAAGATATATAAAATTACAGCGTTCCATCTTACCCAGGTAATACACGAATAAAGCAAATAAACACAAAGCCTCAGAATGCGTATAAAATCTATATCAACTTACTAAGCCGGGATATAAATACGGTCAGAAAAAACTATTCCTGGCAAATCCTTTATTACGCATACAAATAAGGACCCCGGGCAATGAGACCGCAAGGGTTAAAATTTGATCCCTATATAAGTAAATAGTAATCAGCAAAAACGAAACGCCATATCTATGTGGTTGTGATATTTTGTACACACAGTAGTGGGCTTTGGTTGTTTTTAGTGTAAAGAGGTTGACATAAAATGTAATGCTTTTAGCGATTATCATTTAAATTCATTATATTATGTTTAATTGGTAAATGTTTGTAGCTTGAAAAGCTGTTATTAAATATAATGTACGGCATTAAAGTTTATAAAAAAGTGCATAGTAAGTTTTTTTAGCTCACACAGTATCCCGCGCATACCAGGGGAGGCATAGGGAACCTAGTGATAAGTCACTTCATTCCCATTAATACACTTCCGTTCCCTATTTTCCGCTGAATTCTGAAGACATTGCGTGTTGGGTGGCGGAACTCAATATAAATTATCTTATTATTTACTGTCCGAACAGTAAGTAATAAGGTAATTTACACAAAAGTTGAATTTCGCCACTACCTCCAGGTTCCCTACCTACCTAAGGTTCAAAAAAATAACAGGAGACGAAATATTGTTTCTTCGATTGTTCAAAGGCAATTTTGCTTTTATATTGTCAAAAATAAATATAATTTTATTTTGGCTACACTGATTAAAATAAAAGCCAATTTTCCAAATATGCAATAGTAAATATAAATAAAGTAGATTTTTTATTTTTTTCTGAGTCATTAATGTTAAAAACGAGTGATTCGTTGTTAAAAAAGAGTAAATCGTTGTTGAAAGTTGTTAGAGTGATTTATGTAAAGTCAATAAATACTGTTTAATTTTGAAATTTACACGTTGTTTTCTATATTTTAAATAAAATTAACATAAAAAATATAATAGGGATCTAATAAAATAATAAAATAACTGCATAAGAATTAATTCTATAAAAATATTTGCTGTTGAAAAGGATTCTCGTGAACTACCGCGTCACTATAATATTGAAAATTAAGCCACGTCAGTCGCAAAGGGTTAAAGTTACTTTTTTAGAAAACGTATAAAAAATTTACGTAACGGGAATTTAACCCATGCCTCTTGAAAGCCGTTCAAGACGTTAGAAAACTTTTATTTTGAAGAATATTTTATTAATTCAACTTCGTAACTAAAATGACATATGTTTAAAATAATAATTGTTAAGGCAAGTTACTGGTACGCTCTCTATATATGTCTATTGACATTATAGTAGAATTTCCGACACCACATATCTGTAATACGACTGTGGAACACAAAAACAATAAGAGTCGATGAAGGGCAAAAAATCCCCTTTTATTTTCTTACAAAATAAAAATAAGCCTGAAGTTGAAACACCCACTGTTATTATTAACATTTGCAATACAAAAAATAAATTTGTTCGTTTTAGAAAATATACATATTTTTTTGAATAAATAGGGTTTGAATTTGAATTTTCCTCTTGGACGGTTTCTAAGAGGCGCGGGTTCACATCCCGCTAGGTTTAAAATATAAGTTTCTAAAAGGTATGTTTCTATTACCAAGTGTGGAAACGATTAATATACTTGTATTATTTTATGATTTATTTTATTTATTATATTTATTTTACTTAACACTGTGTCTGTGACAGTCTGTACCCTACATTCCATCCAATTTCGAAGACATTAAGAGCTCTCCCGATTAGGACTCGAACTTACAACTATTGCGTTAACATTGAGATGCTAATCTGTTGCTCATCGACGGCTTCTTGTAGATATTGTATAGCTATGTTGAATATCATACTTCTTAAAAGAAATATTATACTTATACTTTTTAAAAAGAATATTTTTGTTATTTAGGAAGATCTTGGCTTAAATATGTTTTACATTATTGGACACTTTGTATGTATGTATTTTTTTTATTTTCACGTTTTTCCTTATTATCATGGTAAACGGCGACAACGTTAAGCTTTTGTTTCAGTTCACTGCGTGTTTAGAATAATCAAATTTAACTAAACTATACTAATCTTAGATTTTTTAAGTTTGTACTGTATTCCGTTCTCCAATTTCGCCTATTGTCAAGACATCGTGGATTAAGTTCGTTATTTACTGACCAAAGCAAAGAAATGAAAATAACTCATTCCCACGAGTCGGAATCCAACTCCCAACCGTCGTGTTAACGATTAGAGTATAATTGTGGCTCCTCCTCAACCCCATTATTTGTAGTAAATTCATTTCATTTAAATAAAAACATGCACATCCATGATCATCAAAAATAAAAAAATATTAATGCTATATTTAATTGTGAGATCCAAATAATAAGTAAGTAATCAGGCAATTTGCCTCGAAGTGATAAAGCGGACCGTAAAATGACAAATCCTGTTCAAATAGCCAATATCGGTGATGGGCTATCTGTAGTGCCTACCCTCGGACATAAAAATATATTGAAATACCGCACAAAACGGTTCGATCACAAACAATTAATTTAAATCCTCAACTATATATTTGTGAAGCTTCTCCTATCAATTTGGTTAGGACTATATTTAATTAAATATTTGTTTAAGTTTTTAAATAGTATTGTATAATAAAATTATAATAAAAATATAATTTGAACCCCTCTTGAACGCCTCTTGGAAATTTTCGATAAGATTTTTATACGCTTTGTATTTTTTTTTATTTGTCCTTAATAATGAATCTTCGTCCTCTTTCCGTTTCTCACCTGCTTGTATAGATACATTTTGTACCAAATGCGGCTACAAGAGCCGCATAATTATTCCTAATTTAACTAGCAATATGAAATGTGTGGGATTCGAATCTATAATTATGTAATTGAACGTTTTTGAAGTCGGTGTCAAGCTAATGCTACAACAAATATATTGCAATAACAAATCACTAAGCCTGTTTGTTTTAATTATTATTGCTTGACAAAATCAAAGTACATTTTACTTATTATTATATTTTTAAGTTCATTGTTTGTTCGAATAAATGTTTTTAAGTTCATTGTTTGTTCGAAATTTATTCGAAATATTCTCCAAAAAACCTAATTGTTTCTGAAAAAAACATTTTCCTTTATGTGTTGAAAATTAATAATAAGCAAGATTTATTAAGCGTAGTTCAGTTCGTTGCTGAGATATTACAATAAAAATATATCAATTCGACTACGTAATTACTATTTACGACGGCGAGTGTATGGGAAAAATTAAAAGTTGTCGTTTCATAAAATTTCACACCGTTGTTACATTCGCTTGGCACTTCAGTAAGTGTATATAAATTGCCTTCGCTATATTTATAAGAGTTTAAGCCTCATAGGTTTTAATAAACCGATGAGTTGCCTTATTTGTTATTTTATATTTGTTTTTTGGTTTTTTTTTTCTGCATATTTATTTGCTAAGGTTGGAAATAATTGAAAAAAATGTGTTGTGAAATATTTTTTTATTTATACTATATTATCATGATAATATTATGAATAAGTACATATTTATTTGAACATAAAGTGTATAACGTTAATTCCGACGTTTGCCAGGTTCTGCCTTTCTCTACAGCCTACTCCAGTTCTCTCTTCAGTCTCTTATATCCTGCATCACGACATCCAAACAGCGCTTCTTTGGGCGTCCGCGCGATCTCAGTCCAGGGCCAGACATGGAAAGGCACTTCTATCCAATATAGTTCCTAGGCCTTAGACGACATTCTTGGAGCTTATTCGCTCGTCAAGGACTTCAAGACTGCCTGGAAAGAATATGTTACGTATGCAATCAGCCTGCGTTACTCCACACATCCACCTCTCATCATCTCACTAATAGTGCTATATAAATCTTAATTATTTCCATTTTATTGAAGTGATGAAGTTGCAGTTATAATATTGTTTAAATATAATCAAATATACCGTTTTCAATCTACCGTTCTCAATGCGTTACAATGGCCTTAATTTAACTGGTAAACTGACCGAATTGCCTTTCTTCTTCCTTTATTATGATCTAGATGGAAACTTGTAGACATTTTGTGACTTCAGTATCAGTTTACCCAAAATGATATATTTTGCAAAAGTTATTAGTTTCTGTAAATTTATTTTTTTCTTAACTATCACAAAGAATGTAAGGGCTTATCAAACAAATTATATAGAATCTCTCGCAATTATTTTCGAGAGATTGTGTATTCTAATTATAGTTTTTGATGTCGCATACGACGATTGTGGGTTTCATTCTCATTTGGGGATATAAGATATTTAATATTTTAATTTCCTCGCACTGGTAACGAGATAAAGCGTGGCGTTGATTTTCGCCATTCAACACGCAATAGCTCATGAATTTGGAAGAATGTGGGAAACAAAAGTGTATGAATGGGAACGGAATATCTTAACACTAGATTCTCTAAGTTCCCTCTGCTCACACTACTATATTCAATATTCACCATGAAGCTAAAAAAATATAGTTTTTATGTAATATCAGTCCTAATTATAAAAGAGAACATTTATCCACATAAACATTTACATAGATAGATTCACACACTTTTTACGACGTACAAGTAGGACGTAAGAGATATTAACTCAACGAAGCGTGTAAAAGAGCGACTCGAGTACAACGCAGCAAATATGAATGAATGTAACACTGTATGTATGATTATAAACAAAAGTTTCATATTTAAGATTACGGAGTTACAATAGGTTTTGGTGTGAAATTTTGATTAAAAGTTGTAATTTTGTAAGTGTTAAACAATTAAATATGTTCAGTAATACGTATATATATTTTTTTCCAATTTTAAGGTTCCGCACCTCAAAAGGAAAAAACTAAATCTTAATAGGATCACTTCGTTTTCCATTTAACAAGACCATTTATTTCGAGATCACGTGGAGGTATAAGACTGATATTAATTTTTGGAACACAATAAAAATGAACCTTTTAAGTCAGCGCAATCAAACGAGTTTATGCTGCATTCTGTATGAATTTCGCTGCCAAATCTAAATATATAAAGGACTCCTATAGACCTACATTTAAGAATTTTCATACGAATTGAGTAAGAACTTACAAAATTAATTTAAAAAATCCGAAAGACAAAAAGTGTTTTTAAGTGTATTATCGTAGTGAAGTCATAATAACAACATAGTCATGGCGCAGTGGCACAAGAGACAGACTTAAATACGATAGATTGGGGGTTCGATTTTCACTTAAGGAAATAAAATATTTAATATTTTTATTTCTTCGTGCCCATGTCCAGAGCGCGGCGTTGAGTTCAACCACTCTATCCGCAATGCCACCAGAATTCGGTTTAAAGTAGGGAGCGGAGGCTTAACACTAGGCTCCACCTTCCTACTATGCTACATGCGGGATACAGCGTGGAGCGTGAAAAAAGAACCATTCCAAAGACAGATATTAACGTTAAATATTATCTTCCGTAAAAGAACGTTACATGATACGTAAATAGTTTATGGGCAAGGCATTTAGCGCAGCCAAGCGTATTAGAGAGCATACTTCATATATACTTAAGCGTATTTATTTTCAACGTACGTCGCATCTTGAATAACATTAGCTTTATAAGAAAACAATGTTGAAATATAAAGCTTAAAGATATTTTAGTAAAAATAAGTAATATTGTTAGGTTTTTTTTTTCACTTGTGTCAATGAAATAAAAAAAAATGACACAGCAAAACTTATCGTATCCCAGAAACACCAGTGTCAGCAAGGGAAACTGGGAGCCTAGTGTTGAAATGGTCTGTTCCCATTAAGACACTTAATAATTTCATTTAAAAAACGAAACGTAAGGAGCGGAATGCCTTAACACTAGCCTCCCTCTGCCTACGAAGAAAAGCTGAAAAATAAAACTGAAATAATAAAAACCATACAAATACGCATTAATTTACAAACTTACTTACACAATAGGCAAGTCCTTGCGTCCTTAAGACATTCATTCTCCTTTCAAAATTTTCAAAACACACTCCGTAGCGAACCCTGAGTGATGGTTTGACATTTATTTTCTAAATACATCACCCCATTGTTGGCTTCCTTTATGACAAAAGATAAATATTTCCGAGTATTTCGGAGTATTGTTGGGAAATGTCTTTGGAAAGGTTTAGGGATATATATATAGATAGATAGATAGATAGATAGATAGATAGATAGATAAAAGACCGTTTAATCTTTTGTCGTTTCCTCAGATTTTAATCAAGTATAATTTCTGATCGCACTTGTGTTGAGATATAGTCGTAAATTGATTTTAAAGTATTATTAGAAATTACTCGTTGAAATTTTGGTGTAATGGATTTAATGTCTTGAGGGAAATCTGTTGTTTCTTTATTATTTCTGATTCATAATTTAATAATTATATTATGATAGTATTGAGTTAAAGTATGTATTATTATGTTATTGTGTATTGTTAGTAATATATATGTTTAAATGATCGGTATTTCTATTATAATTTGACTTTTTACATATTCTTCTGATGGCAAATTGAGAAATTATACTAATTTAGTTATTATACTTATTCCCTTAAGTGAGAATCAGACGTACAACATTTCAGTAGCTAAAATAATGTCTAATAACCAACATGGCGTCGACTCATTTCTATATACATAAATTCATACTATATAGAATCATCATATTCATAGCCGAACAATAAAAATTTGACAAGAAAAATCTCTTAATATTAAGTGATGAAATTCAAGCAAACGCTCACGCCATCCTCTAATGTCAGCGTTATTCTGAGTACATTTCTGTGTTCAAAGATTTTCGAGAGACTGCCGGAATTAACAAAGACTTTCGACTACTTACAAAAACTTCTCGGAATATCATCCGTTGAAGATAAGATGTACGTCCACTGGTGTTGGTGAAATATTGTCTACTAGATTATACTCATCGTTTTGTTTGAAATCCTTTATTCTTATTTATACCAAAATTAATTATCTCATAGAAATAACTTTTATTATATGTGAAATATCTTCAGACATTAAATACGAAAGAAAATCAATATTATATTCATTGATCAACGAATTTTTTTATATCCAATAAATTCCAAGATCAATCCCGAAAGCGTTACCAAAACTTGTTAAGACAAAAAAAACTTGTTTAAACAAATTTATTTCATCTCGTTGTAATCTTAATGATATTACATTGTTCAGTAGAAATTCGGCCGTTTCCCCAATTTTTTCGATGGTATAAACTCCCAATTGAGTTTCGTAAACCATTTGAAATTTGACAGCACTTTACGATAAGATAAGAAAGTGGGTTCGATCTGATTGAAAACTTTTCGAACGATGTTTTTGTGAGAAGGATAGCGTTCGGAGTTTGAAGCTGGGATCCTTCTTAAAATAAGCGTAGTGAAGCGCATTAAGAACAGACACAAATAATCTGCGCTGTTATCCTGTGGATTTATAAATAGTTGAACGGGTTTGAATTGGATCAGCTTGCTTAGTTTCCTGTTGACGGTATTTATTTCTAAAAGATATTTTCGTGATTAAGCTCTCTTGTCTCGATTAGTTCAGAAATTGAATCCATACTTTTGTATTTAGGGCAGGGTAATTATGTTTACTTTTATAAAATTATATGAATAACATTTATTAATTTTAGTTTAAAATTCGAAGGTTCAAAAGAACACAAGAAACTAACATTTAAGGTAATATAATAATTTATTTTTATTTAATTTCATCGCCCTTGTAACGGGACAAAGTGCGGCGTTGAATTCCGCTAGTCAAGAAGCAATATCTCGAGACTTCAACGACTGACAGCGACTCTGCTTATGATAATCGTTATCATCAAGTATATTTAGCATCTCGAAGAACACAGTTCTTAGGAAACTACTTATTTAATATAATATTACAACCTGCCTAACTCTGACTATCATTTAAAGTAATCAGTATTTTTGGTATAAATCAACAAATATAAAACTAGTTTCTCTATAAACGACGTTGGTTGTAAATTTTATGCCTAATGCCGGGTGAATGAGCTGCGGTAAGACACACTGCGTCATTAAGATCCGTGAAAACACAATGTGGGTGGAAAGTGCCAATATATGTAAGTACAACAGATTATTTTTCATTTTCATTCTCTCATTCACAGGTAACCTATTAAATAAAAAACATATAAAAATAATAAAATAAATTACATATAAAAATAATCAATTTGAGGCCAGTCGTGGCGCAGGGACAAAAAATGTGACTGTAAAATCGACTGGTTGTGGGTTCGATACCCACTCGAGGAGATGAAATATTTATTTGAATTTATGTTTCCATTTCTTCGCTCTGGTGTCGAGGCAAAGCGCGGCGTTGAATTCTGCCACTTAACACGCAATGCCTCCAAAATATGGCAAAAAGTGGGGAACGGAGTGTCTTCATACTAGGTTCCCCTGCTGTATGTGGGATACAGCGGGAAGCTGATTTATATAAAAATGATTCAAATGTAAATATTAAAAGTACTTTCTATAAATAATTCATATTATACAAAATGATATAGCAAATATGGCCATAAGAAAATTAATGAAAGTAACATTTTACGGTTTAGCTGACTAGATTAGTCGAGAACACCAGAACGGGGCGTGATTAATCACCGGGGACTGCTGAGGTCGCTACTCCAGACAAACTACTTGTTACGATCGGTATTTGATAGTGAGCAATTAATTGTACCTAAAAAAATATGAATATCGTTTAGTGTTTTCAGATTTGAGGTTCCCTCTGCCTTCCCTGCTGTGTGCAGGTTACAGTGTGATGTTAAAAAAAAATGAGATCGATACTATCGATATTTTGGCGAATTTTTCCAGTTGAGATTGTTTCCTGTGAGGTGGTTGTAGATTTGATTTTCTCTCGAGGATATACTTATATTTATGTCATTTCATGAATAAAAATAACATGTTATGAAAATAAAAAGTGTAACACACAAAAATAAATATTATATAAAATGCAATGATGAAAAATGTGGTATTCTAGTCTAAACAGAGAATTCTCAAATTAAATGTACATAATTTAAATAATTGAAATAATTATGCAAATACTTTCATTTTAATCTTGCTCTCATAATATCTACTTTCATTTAATTAATATTGTATTAAATTCTATTTTCTCAGAGAATTTGTTACAAATATCTAGAATAAGAGCTGCAAAAACAATGAGAGCGTCTTAGGACGGATTATGTGAACACTCGGATGTGCAGTGACTAATGATACGGACTGCTAACGTAGTCTGTTTAGGCAAATTTCTCAAGTACCCATTTCTGTGGAATAAATAAGAAAGTTTTTTTCTAAATTATACTTACAGAGGCCAGTTGTGGTACAGTGGCACAAACATGTGGTTGTAAATGCGACAGGTTGTGGGTTTGATTCTCTCTCGCGAAATGAAAATATTCCCGGCGGTCCGGCGTTGAGTTCCGCACAGTAAAAAATGGATTTATAAATAAATATAAAACATAGTATTTTATTGTAAGCGCGATGGTTGTAGCTTCGATTCCCACTGGGGGAAATTAAATATTATTAGTTAAGTTGAGCTCCGCCACATAATACGCAAAATCACAAAAAATCACCAAAAAATGGAACCTGAAGTGTCTTAACACTAGGTTCCCTCTGCCTATCCTGCTATATACGGGTTACAGCGTGAAGCTGGATTGACGAAGATGCTGTCACAATTCACGACTTAGCTTAAGCTGTAATAAAATAGTGAACCAACATTTCCTATTCAAACTTTGTATTACAAAGGCTATTTTAGTTTACACATATCTAATTTATATGTTCACAATAGTAAAATATGCAAAAAAATATATTTGCAAATGAAACCTCATTCGTCAAAATCCGCAAAGTTTTTTTGTTGAAAGGTAAATTTATCATTACGTGTCCTACCTTCCGGCTGTCCTTTTCTTTGTAGATCGTCCCATCATTTTCTGGCTCTTTTGACCAGAATATCTCATTAGATTTTCACTCTTATGTATTAGGGTATAGAGTATATAAATTTTAATACAACGTAAAACACAAAAAAAAAAAGGTTGACGAAATAAATCTGAAATCAGTGATTGTATTTGAGAATGTATTACATATCACCGCACATTTCATTAAAATTATTAGGAAATGTAAACAAAATTGGGAACGGGCAAAGCAAATATTATGAATATACATAATATTATTTTGTGAATATGTTTTGATGATAAATTTGTTCTGTTATTATTATAATGAAATTGTTTCCCGAAGCCAGATAGCTTTAAATAAATAGCTTTGAATATTTAAAATTATTTCGATTGGTTCAGACCAGACAATTGTGTGAGTTTGAGAGTAAACGTGAAGGTTGTGGTATTGATTCCCAGTGGACATAATTAATTATTTTTACTATTTTAAAGTGAGGTATTTCAAGGGTTTTGTCTCGAAATCGAGGGGAAAATCTATAATGTAGTATTCTAATACTAGGTTTTTTCTGCATATCCGGCTATATATGGGATTAGGTGTGGAGCTAGAAAAAATTAAGCGTAGGATCAAATTAGGATTGTAATGTCTCTCTCAAAACACTCTTTGTACAAATTCGGCTAAATACTATAGTTATTGTTTTTATAGGACAAGGAGTATGCGTCTATAGTAACTGCAATCAGTCTGTTTTGATTTATTTTTAACTTTACACTGTATCCTGAACATAGTAGAGTAGGCAGAGGGAACTTGGGAACCTAGTGCTCAAAACACTTTTGTTTCCCAGTTTCCGCCAAATTCCCGAGACAGCGTCTTGAGTGGCGGAACTCAACGCTGTGCTTTTCCTCGTTTCCAGCAATTTATCGCAGACTCTATCACGAGAGTGATATCTACAAGTTTCATATGTAAAAGTTTTAGTATGTATATACATACATACATACATACAAGATACGGGCGAAAAACATAACCCTTCCTTAACAGTCGGGAAAAATAATGGATGCTCCAAAAACGTCGGTTCTATAATGCTAGGTATTTGTAAATATTAAGGTATTTTTGCGAAATAGCAGTCAAGTCGAAAGAGAACGATAATAGTTAGTGAAATTGCTGTGCTCTACGAGCGTACCCTAAATTTTAAGACGACAAAATTTTGCGTTGTACAATTATAAGCTTCATTTGTTGGTTTCAAACATTAAACAATAACTTTGTATCTTAGATTAAAATAACGTCTATATACTATTAAAATCAGTTAGTCAGTCAGTCAAGGCTAGTCGTGGGGCAGGGGCACAAAGTGTGACTGTAACCGCGACTGGTTGTGGGTCTGATCCCCACTCAAGGAAACAAAATATTTATTTAAATTTATATTTTTATTGTGTTCCAATCTCGTTCCAATCGATCTGAAACCAGAATTCGGCGCATAATGGGGAACGGAATGTCTTAATCCTAGGTTCCCTCTGCCTACCCTGCTGTGTGCGACTAAACCTATAAACAACAGACGAATAACTATAAATTTTAAAATAGAATATAATTTTTTGTTCTAACAGCAATATTACACGTCAAAGTTTCCCCTGAAGTCCAGCTAGTGCTTGTTGAAATTAAATTGAACTTGAGATGCGAGTATCGCGACAGTGTGTGCAGAGCACTACCCTCATATTGTAAACACGGGCGTAGTCAAGAAGCAATATAGCCACTAGCCTACAGTTACCTACCTGGTACCTAGTGTATACCTATTTGTGGACCTAGCTTTGTATTCACAGGAATTTGATGACAAACAAACGGAAAGGCAAACTAGATGGATTAGTAGACTATAGCTTCTGTATATATATATGTGTTTATTTGTGTACGGTCGGTACAATTGAGCAGTAAGCGCTATACGTTAGTTAGATAGGCCTTTTAATTAAATTAATTCAGTAATAGTGTGAAATGGTTAAGTGATAAACCCAAGTTGATTGGTTTAAGTCCAGATAGTCGAAGTCACTTGATAGTGACATGGAAAAGATATGTACGAGTAGTACTCATTGTTTATGTTATACATCAATATATCTTAACTACTACATTTATAAGTGGTACGTTTTTGGTTTATTTCATTTAAAGATGAGTGGTTATCTTAATAATTAGTAAAGATTTTTTTTTTCTAAAATAATATATTATAGGCCGATCGTGGCGTAGGGGCACAAAGTGTGACTAGTTGTGGGTTCGATCCCTACTCGAGGAGGTGAAATATTTATTTACATTTCTTCTGAATGAATCTGCATTGCTTATATTATATATAGGTACTAGCGACCAGCCCGCAGTAAATTAGTTATTTAATACACGGAATTACGTTATAATATGGACGCAATGCCTCTGGAGTTTGGTGAAAAATGAGGAACGGAGTACCTTAACACTAGGTTTCCTTTGCCTGCGCCGCTGTGTGCGGGATATATCGTGAAGTTGAATAATTAATTACAATGAAACCCGGGAAACCTACAGATATTCGTGAGAGACAGACAGACAAGAATTCTGTACAGAATTGACGTTTCTATCCTTCTATATTATATATCATAGTAGGAAATTAAATTGCTAACATAATTACCACAGAAGTGTACAAACACGGAAGTTCAAAACAAATATTGAATAATAGACGTCGTTAGGGGCTCACTGTTACGTAATTGTAAAGCATTGTCTCCACCAGGTAAACAATTAGTCAGCTAGAAGTAAATTATTCAAGTAATGGACTTTTTAGCTTCACGCTCTATCCCGCACATAGCAGGGTAGGCAGAGGGAAACTAGTATTAAGACACTCCGTTCCCGACTTTCCGCCGAGTTCTGGAGGCATTGCGTGTTGAGTGGCGGAACTCAACGCCGCGCTTTGCCTACAAGGCAAAAAACTTATATTACAATATTAAAAATGAAAAAGTATAGACTCATCGACATATTTTTAATTAGAATCTTATAATAATTTTAAATTGTATATGCGTGGGTGACAGTGAGTAGCTGGAGGTCGGTATCTAATATTTACTCAGTATAAATACTTAATTTATTTCGATTTTATTTTCTCTTTTATATTATACATGCTTTTATATGCAGCTTCGTCCGTGTTCATTGTGAAATGGATATAAATCAGCTTCACGCTATATCCCGCACACAGCAGGGCAGGCAGAGGGAACCTAGTGTTAAGACACTCTGTTCCCCAATTTCCGCGCAGTTCTAGAGGCATTGTGTGTTGATTGGCGGAACTCAACGCCGCGCTTTGCCTCGACACCAGAGCGAAAAAATGAAAATATTAATGTAAATAAATATTGCTTTTCCTCGAGTGGGGATCGAAACCATAACCGTCGGTTTTACAGTAACATTTTATGCCCCTGCGCCACGACTGGCCTCACTAATATATTAAGTATAGATATACATAAATAAGTACATAATTTTAGCTTTCGCTTAAATTTAAAAATGAACGCCATAATCGTGGCCTTAAGTGCGAAAGCTTGTCCAAAAGGAAGAACGACGAGATAGCATTTATTTATTATTTATTTATTAGCATTAAATTATGTATGTGCAATACACAATTTGGATGTAAGTTTCACGTTTTAACGTTTAGTTAGGAATCACTGGGTTACTTTTCCTATACTAAACATTTATTTATTTATATAGAAAATCAAGACAAGACATCATCGACAAGAGGCCGGTCGTGGCGCAGCGGCACGTGACTGTAAAACCGACTGGTTGTGGGTTCGATCCCCACTCGAGGAGATGAAATATTTACTTAAATTTATATTTCCATTTCTTCGCTCTGGTGTCGAGGTTAAGCGCGGCTTTGAGTTCTGCCACTCAACACGCAATGCCTCCAAAATTCGGCAGAAAGTGGGGAACGGAGTGTCTTAACACTAGGTTCCCTCTGCCTATCCTGCTGGGTGCGGGATATAGCGTGAAGCAATTTTTTTAAATTTTATAGAAAATCAAACATAGCATACAGTGCGTTTACTGGACACTATAAACTTCATTGAAGGCTAACGTAGTATGTATATATTTTTTTCTGTTGAACATTAAAAAAATTGTAGAAAAATTACATAGTGTTCCAAATATTTATGTTATTCTTTAAGTTAAGTTGTTTTTGAGTAATCTGTAAACATTCAACTAAATCGATATTAAATCAACATTAGGAAAACACATAAATAAATAAATACGCCAGAAGTTCCTGGCATCAATCAAGTAATTTTTTAAACATTTTTAAAGTGTTATTCCACACTTAGGTTCGAGTCCTGCTGCGTTCAAATTTTTATGCGTTTTCTAAATAAGTGTTTTTCTAAATAAGTATCAATCAAGCAAATCACTTGATTTGAGAAATTTAACTTTTTATATGAGAAAAAAAAACTTTATTTATTTAAAGACAAAAGTAACAAATTTAATTCATACAATAGTCTCTTGTTAATAATATTACTATAGATCAAATTCTCTATATAATTGGAATAGTTATATCCTCAATCAAATCTTGATTGGAGTCGTAAGGTATAAACCACAAGTCAAGATCGGAACCTGAGGGAAATCAGACGTCATCAGACAACGTTGATTCAATCTAGTTAAGCATTACTATTTCGTAATGCTATTTAAGTTTGTAGTACAGTTGGAAAAAAAATATTTTAACATTTTTTTTTGGTATTTGATAATTTATTTAATTAAATTTTTACCTATTTTTTTCTAAATGTAAAGGTAATGGTTGTGGGTCATTTCCTCGATCTGGTAACAAGAATAAGCGCAGCGATGAGTTCCACCACTCGACACGCAATGTCTCAAGTATTGGGCAAAAAGTGGGGAACGAAGTGGCCTAAGAGTCTCCTCTATCTACTTTTCTATAATGACAAATGAGTCTCTGACAAAGAAGTCATTTCGTTCCCATTTTTAATTATTATTTGTTTTTTGTAGCTAAACTTTGGAATTAACTACATTAGTCTACGTGTATTAATAAAAAGTAAATTATTAATTTTGCTTATTTTTACAATTAGAAACTTACTTATACTATTAAGGAGTATGCTGCTTATACTCGTATATACGAAAAAAAGAATATCATTTATTTTTTAAATATTTTTTTGTATATAATATTACCTTCCTTACGCGGTTATATTTTTTTTCAACAGTACCACCATACAAAATCGGCAAATGTGCAATGAAAGTGTCCAATTTGATGCGGGTCAACCCCGAGGCCAAACGTAGGGAATTCTATCTAATATGCCTATTATTCTGAATGTGAGTTCTATATTGGAGACATCCCAATTTTCGTTCACATATACATATACGAACATCTTTGTAAGGTTTTTGTCGCACGTTTCAAATATAATTTGAGGCCGTCGTAGCGTAGCAGTATTGTGTGTGACCGTAAATGCGATAGTTTTGGGTTCGATTCAAACTCGACGGATTTAATTATTTTAATTTTCCTTGGTCTGGTAACGGGACAAAGCACGGCATTGACTTTAGCTATTAACTGTGAACGAAAAAACGAAAAGAATGAACGGAGTGTCTTAGCACTAGGTTCTCGATGCTTGTAAAATCTGGCAATTTAAAAGCGTGTAAAAATTTGGTGGAAACGTAGAACTTGTGCCTTTTGAGAATGACAAAGTTTTTATTCTTATCTGAATATTTTTCATTTACTAATATGAGAATATCAATTTGAATGTTTTAAAAAAATAAATAAATCAGCTTCACACTGTATCTCACACACTGCAGGGTAGGCAGAGGGAACCTAGTATTAAGACACTCCGTTCTCAACTTTCTGCCGAATTCTGGAGGCATTGCTTGTTGAGCGACTGAACTCAACGCCGCGCTTGTCCTCGACACCAGAGCGAATAAATGGAAATATAAATTTAAGTAAATATTTCATCTCCTCGAGTGGGGATCGAACCCACAACCAGTCGATTTTACAGTCACACTTTGTACCCTTGCGCCGCGACTGGCCTCAATGTTGTTCATACAAAAGTATGTCTTAAGAGAACTGGCCTTCGGCAAGGTTTTTAATAATTTCATTTCATAATTGACAACATGTAACTTTCTTAAATAAAGTCAAATAATGTTTCGAACGTAATTAAAACCACTCTTATTCCTAAAAAATATATATAATTATTTATATTTAGGTACTTATTTTTATAAAACTGAAGAGTTTGTTTGTTTGAACAATCTTATCTCAGAAACTGTTCGTACAAATTGAAAATTAATTTTATGTAGATAGTGAATTAATCCAGGAAGGCTGTTTCAATGTAACTTATTGTTCCTACAGTCAAAAATAGTTCGAGCTGGTCATATACAAAAAATTAGCTTCACGCTATATCCCGCACACAGCAGGGTAGGCAGAGGGAACCTAGTGTTAAGACACTCCGTTCCCCACTTTCTGCCGAATTCTGGAGCCATAGCGTGTTGAGTGGCAGAACTCAACGCCGCGCTTAACTTCGGCACCAGAGCGAAGAAATGGAAATATAAATTTAAGTAAATATTTCATCTCCTCGAGTGGGGATCGAACCCGCAACCAGTTGGTTTTGCAGTCACACCTCGTGCCGCTGCGCCACGACCGGCCTCAACTTTTAGTTATTTTCATTACAACTACAGGGCGCACTCAAAAACTAAAAAAATATATTAATATTGTAATATTTACTTTGTCTTATTGTACTGAGGAAATGAAAATAATTTAAATATATCCTCTATTCCTTCGATATTCATATCATATGCAAAAGGTCTTGGGTTGAGCTAGACAAAGAACGGTGACGACATTGGTTTCCGGCACCTTTCACGCTTTGGTGAGCTTATCTCTGGGCTTACTCCTATATATATATATATATATATATATATATATCTCGCAAAATATGAGAAGGTCTGAACATATTATTTTAAATTTTTAATATAATAAAATATAACATTTATAATAAAAAAAAAATAATAACTAAAACGAAACATAATAACTATAAAATTTGTACGAAGTTAGAACAGACCTAGTAAAAAAATACACAAAATAAAAAAAAAATCGTCCCGTTTTCAAAAGAGAGTTCTATTTTCGTTAGAGCCTGTAATATTTCATTCCGCTCGTCCGGGTGTATAAAAATAATTGTACCTCACTGACGTTCTAGCTTTTGATTTGTCACAGATCTTGTACATCAAAGTAGTATTGTGAAAAAAAAATGTTTATTAAAACATGCTTTACGTAACAATGAGCGTCGCTAGATTAAAACCGTCGTGGCGGAGGGAGGTTGGGGTAAAACCGTCTGAAAATGATTACATTTTTTAATTAACTCTATATATGACTCTTGGTGGATGGGTTCTCGCTACATTCGGAGTGGAGTGCAGGAAAATGGTGTGAAAATAAATTTTATTATAGTTAATTAAAAATGAAAGAGTTTGTGAAAATTGAACGTTATTGTTTTTTTTTTACCGTCATGTTGTAAACCACACACAGCAGGGTAGGCAGAAGGAACCTAGTGTTATATGATAAGACACTCCGTTCTCAATTTTCTGCCGTATTCTAGAGGAATTATATGTTGAAAATTAACGTAGTGTTCTTCTTCGACATCAAAGCGAACAAATGAAAACAGTACTTCATAAGATATCAAAATCGGAGCAATAGAGCAACAGTTATGGGCTTATAACATATGATATGGGTACTGGGCACTACACACAGAGTGCTTAGGCATGAATTACTGGTTTGCTTTGCCCAGTTTCTTCGAAACCATTTTGGCCTTGCTTTCTAGATTATTACAATACTGACAGTCGCCCAAAATATTCAGGCCCAATATAATAAACTACAGAACTCGGTGGAAAGTAGGGAACGGAGTATTTTACCACTATACAGGGGCTATGTGCGGGACTCAGTGTAAAACTAAAATATATATATTTTTTTTTCATAAATGTAATATAAAGAAAACAGTCTACTTTTAAAAATAATATTATAGTTTCTAAATTAAATTACCAATAAGGCATACTTCCACTGAACCGAAATACGTGAGTTAATAGCATTATAATAATTTAATTCTGCGGATTATTTCTATTGCGCACTTAATACTAGTTCGGGCGATTTAGCGTAAAAGCTGATACGATGTAACAAAAGACGACTACCAATTACACGCCAATTAAATATGAGACTAATATACGATATTATAAGGTATCTTTAAAGAAAATTCATATATTTTTGTTCCAGTTTTTACCTTCTGCCAAAAACAAAACTTTTCTAGATAAGTGGAGGAACTCAACGCAGCATTTGTGTACCAGATTAATGTTGATATCTTCAGTCTTTTTTAATGTTAATGCTGTTTTAGATGAATACATAGAAGGGTAGGCGGTGGGCACATGGGAACCTAGTGTTAAGACACTCCGTTCCCTTTAAGACACTTCTGTTATCCTTTTTTTTACAAATTTTGCTGGCATTGCGTGCCAGTCAAAGCCGTGCTTTGCTAAAAATATTCATTTCGAGTGGGCATTGAACCCACAACCTGCGCTATGACTGGCCTCGTTTGTTAAAACTTATTATTACTTCCTGCTAAGAACGAATATTTGGCTGGAGCAAAATTATTTGCGCGATACATGTTTTTTTATTTTTATTTAGTTTCTTAGTGTGTGAATTGAATGGTAATTATACTGTATATTAAAGTATTTATCATTTTTTCTTTTAAAAAAGTAAATATGTATAGGATAAATAATTATATAAATATGTATAGGAAAATATATATTATCCATATAGACAGAATTAAAATCACAACATTGTCTTTTTTAATTTACCGAGCGTTTATTAATTATAAAAAAAACCTTTAACTTTTTATAATTGTGACGTTATAAAAGAGATAGAAAGAATAATATGTCTCTAAAAATTAATTTTAGTATATTTAATTTTTATATCAGCATAAATTGATAATTGGCTGAGAGATGGACTGGTTTGACTCTGTCTTTTTTTAATAAAAAGATACGGCTAAAAATATAGTGTCACTGATTTAGCACTGCATTATTCACTGTTAAGAGGTTTATTTAGCTTGACGCTTTATTTTGAAGAGTAAACAGAAAACTTAGTGTCAGCACACTCCACTCTTCATTTTCCTAAATTAAATACATTGTATGAAGAGAGCCAAAGTTTTTCAGCCATCATCGACACATGATCATCGCGCTTATGATGTCACCATCTGTGTAGGATTTTTTTTTAATTTTCGGTAAACAAATACTTACATAAACGATCATTATGGCGTCGCGTAATGGCATTGTTTTTAAAATTAAAACGTGTAAAGATTTAACCACAGTTGGACTCTAATCTGCGCCTCTTGGCAACCATCCTTGGATAATTATAAATAATTGAAATAGAATATCCAATCAGCTAGTATAAGAACATATGGCATAATGATTAGAGCGTTTGAACAGTTTCCTAGAGGTGCGGGCTAAAGTCTCGCTATGTTCAACTTTTTATACGTTTCCTAAAATAATATTCCAATTTTTAGTTACTAAAAGTTGGAATACTATTTTATTTTACTATTTTATCGGACATGTTTTTCTGGAAAACTTCCCGCTTCGGCTCCCTCCTATCATTATTACAAAAATATAACACTTGTCGTACCAATATTTATATTTAATATATTTTAATTATATTGTTTCATAGTAATCTATCTATTAACAGATAAAATTGATTAGAGCTGAGTCGCGAAGCAACGGAATAAACAAGTATGCTCGAGACCGGATGAATAGAATATTCATGAAGGGATATTTTTATCGTTGTTTAAGTATTAATATTGAATCTATAACGAAACTTTTCTTATTAAAACTTGCAAATTTATTTCATTCAATATATTATGGAAAAAAATGTGTCTATTAACTTCAAATAGTGTTTTATAATAAATATAACTATTTTCAATTTAAAGTGTATTTTTTCTTTTTTTAGCTTCTAGTGTTAAGACACGCCGTTTCAATTCAATTCTCATCACATAGCGAGTTGAGTGACGAAACTCAATGACGTGATTTGTTTTGTTACTAGAGCGAGAAAATTAAAATAATTTATTCGCCAGAGTAGGAATCGAAACCGCTACAGCCTGCGGTTAACTTTAACAAATAACAATTAACACGCAAAGAAGTAATTTTTAAATGTGACTTTTTTTACCTTGTTCTTCCATAAAATAACTGAAAAACCTTGGGAACCTTATTGTGAATACACATTTAAGATATGAACCGTTTTGTTTCGATGTTCATATATATGTACTTACTATATATGTTTTATTATAATACTTTTACAACTTCATCTAACCATTCTTGCTCCAGACAGAATAAATTTAATAAAGTCAGAAACTAACACTTCCGTTTTCCTCTAACTTTTGTGAAACCTGGTTGTGGTTTTAGTGTCAATATCAAAACTAGACCTAAATAGAAATGAAACTTATTTTCAACGGAAATAGATAAAAATAATATATTATTTTTGTTAACCTTATATTTTTTTCTACATACCAGAATAGACAGAGGGAACCCCGATAACAAGATATTCTCTTTTTTCCGTCCACTGCTTTCTTACGTTACGTATAACGGCACCAGTCTGTCTAACTTCCCTTTCATTCACGCATACGGCAGCGGCAGGCAGGCCCCTCTTCCTCTCCCCTCAGAATAAGAACCTACATAGCTAGGCGCATTTTGGACAGACGTTTCACTCTCTTCTCTTCGCATGACTCAGTGTTTAGTGTGCGTTAGACCTACAACCTACTATTTATCTAAAACATATAACATAAATGCCAATTGTTATTTTTGGATTTAATATTCACATATTTGAGAATTGTATCAATGAAAGATTATAATGATCATATTAACCCTAGATAGATAACCATATTTCACTGTACACTAAAGATAACCATACGTCAGCTCGACGTGCGACCATTTGAATGAGCATATTTTGGATTATGTATAAGCTAGGTTTATGAATGTGAGATTCCGAGTATATCTTAATGTGTGTATTAATAGACTATATAAATGAAAAACATTATAGTTTATTTATATTTTATAAGAAAAAATAAATAAATAACAAAACAGGGAACTTCTTACATTATAATACTTAAACATTTAGTAATCTCTCCCTCAGTTTTATGTTTGTTATGTAAAGTTCTCAAAATATATCTTTTTATCTCTATATATAATAAGACAGTAAAAATATTTTGTCTGTACATTTAGTAATTTTGACTGAAATGGATAGAGGGACACTTAAAAAGACTAATAGAAAGCAAAAAGATTTTTTTTGAATTTCTTGTCTGTCTGTCTGTCTGTCTGTCTGTCTGTCTGTCTGTCTGTCGACATATTGTTGTCCGCATTTTTCTCTGAAACTACTGAACCGATTTACTTGAAAATTTCACCAATTGCTTTGTTTTAACTCAATTTAGGTTCTAAAGTTTGGTTCATCAAAATCGGTTCATTAAAAAAAAAGTTATCGTCATTTGAATGAACTCAAGGCATTAGCTTGCCAGCGAATGTTATATAGAAATCGCGCTGGTATGACCCTGGCTAAAGAATGACATTCGAAACGTCTTGATTATATGACTGTTGATAAAAATATATATTTTTGAAGCACTATTATACAATATTTTATACAATAAAGTAAACAAGGCCAGTCGTGGCGCAGCGGCAAGAAGTGTGACTGTAAAACCAACTGGTTGTGGGTTCGATCCCCATTCGAGGAGATGAAATATTAACTTAAATTTATATTTCCATTTCTTCGTTCTGGTGGCGAGGTTAAGCGCGGCGTTGAGTTCTGCCACTCAACAAGCAATGCCTCCAGAATTCGGCAGAAAGTGGGGAACGGAGTGTCTTAACACTAGGTTCCCTCTGCCTACCCTGCTATGTGCGGGAAACAGCGTGAAGCTGATTTATTTATTTTAAGTAAACAAAATTGAACTGTTAGTAGAGATTACCTTCATAAATCATAACAGTAAAGTTTAAATCGTAATTAATTCAACACAGAGATAAAGAACGATTTGATCTTCAAAGAAATATCAAGTAAATACATAGTTTTTTTGGTTCGTTCGTTCGTTTGAAATAAATCTATATAAAAAAATGCCTAAAAACATCCTTTCTACGTGTACTCTGTAATAACTACATATTTACCAATTATTCATTTATCTAATAATATGCAAACAGGAGTTAATATGCAAACATTACAGTTATTTTACAAAGAATATTATGAATCCTTAACCAAATTAATAATTTTACATTTTAAGACTGTTTCTGAAGCAGTACAATTATTAAGTGACATCAGCACATTTAACAGAGCTTTAAAAAACATAACATAGGTAAAAAGAACGTAATGTTACAAATATATATATATATATATATATATATATATATATATATATATATATATATATATATATATATATATATATATATATATATATATAATAATTAGCTTTATGTATATTTTATGAATATCAAATATCGACATTGGTCATATTTTTTAGTTCGAAACAATCAAAAATTCTTACAGAAGTTACGATAATGTCGTAAAAAAAACATAATAGAATATTACAGATTAAAGTAACAAAAAATCATATTAGAAGTCATTATAGTTGTCTTTATATTATATATGTTGTTGTATGTTGTCTTTATATTTGTTTGTCATTCTATTATAGGGTGTGAGGCCAGTCGTGGCGCAGCGGCACGAGGTGTGACTGCAAAATCGACTGGTTTTGGGTTCGATCCCCACTCGAGGAGATGAAATATTTACTTAAATTTATATTTCCATTTCTTCGCTCTGATGTCGAGGTTAAGCGCGGCGTTGAGTTCTGCCACTCAACACGCAATGCCTCCAGAATTCGGCAGAAAGTGGGGAACGGAGTGTCTTAACACTAGGTTCCCTCTGCCTACCCTGCTGTGTGCGGGATACAGCGTGAAGCTGATTTATTTATTTATTTTATTTTATTATAGTTGTCAATCAATTCTGCTTAAATCAATAATCATGTATTTTAAGCGGGCGAAGCCGTGGGCGGGCCGCTAGTGATCTATATAATATAAAAAACCTAAATTTGGTTGTGGTAATCTCTCGTCCGTCTTCATATCTCGTTTTATGCATTAACCGGTGATTTCTGCATAGTATTCGTGATGATATTGCGTTGTTTATCATGCACTTTAATATGTACAATAATAATTTAAAAATATATAAGTATGCATTTTTCATGCATTCTCAAAAAAGGTAATAATACATTTTCCTAATATAAAAATAAAAAAAAAACTTATATTAAAGATACGTAATTTCGACGTACAAAATATTCATTAAAAATACTGATGAAAGTCGTGCACTTACAGAAGCGAAATGGGTATGTTTTGCAAGCTCCGATGGTTAACTGAGTTCGCAGGAACAGCCTGTTTGGTGACGCAAAAAACCATTGAATTATATAGAAAATTGACGACGTAAGCTATCTAGGGTTAATATACATAAAATTTCAATAATAATCTTAATTTTTCGTAAGTTATACCATTTCAATATTAAATAGTTCAACTTATCTCAGTTTAAGTTATCCTTTCTTCCGAGTGTCTCGTGATACTCACGTTTTATAAACAGATTGAAATTACATGTTATGGAAAGTTTGCTAAAATATTATAGTGAATATTATTGCGTTTAAAGAGACAAACCAATAAACATATAAAAAAATAAAAACTAATAGGGTGCGTTCTAATAAATTGATAAACGGCCTCAATAATAACATATTTTCATATATTATCCGTGAACAGAGGAATCACTCGTCAATTACAATTTTATTAAATGTATAGATTTTCATGGAAGAGTAATTGTGATTAAAAATAGCACTACTTATTTAGAAAACCGACCAGGTCGGTTTCCAGGAGGCGCGGGTTCGAGTCCCGCTGCGTTCAAATTTTTATACGTTTTCTAAATAAGTATTTTTCTTTCCTAGTGTGGAATAACACTTTAAAAATGTTTAAAAATAAAAATAGCACTGTCGCTAGGTAGTAAGTAGCAATATTTGAACTGATCTTTAATCGATAGCCTTTTACAAATAAGTGGCGATGTTAGATGAAATTAGATACTTGACCTTTTTCCCAGTGACTGCCACTGATTGCTCTGATTTGAACTAAATATTTTTTGTCTGAGAGCTTTTAATTTAATCCTTTGAAAAGAATATTTGTGATTAAAATAAGGCATGGGGGTCCAAGATGGAAGGCTTGCTCGCAGCGACCCCTGCCAGCCCTTACGAGGGCTGCAACGTTCCATCCGCCACGTGCACCTCGAGAGAGCGCACTGATAGGGCGTCCCCCCAAGGCGACGCGCACCAGTGCGTCTCCGCTGGTGTGTCAAGTGGCGACGAATGTGGCGTTGGGGACCGCTACCCAACACGCCATGTCCGGAACGGCGGGAGGTGGAGGACGGAGCTACAAATAGCTACGTGGAATGTAAGAGGAGGGATGGAAGAAAAGATGAATGAATTATTAGATGTGACGGATGATAGAGATTTGGATGTCGTTTGTGTGACAGAGACCAAGCGAAAGGGCAATGACACGACCGATTTGCCAGGTAGTCGGGTCGCTTTCTGGGCCGGCGTACCAGAGAGCGAGCGGGGCTGTCAAGGTGTAGGTGTGTTATTGTCCTCTCGATTGGTTAGTGCAGCGGTTGAATACAAGGCGATCAACCCGAGACTGCTTTGGGTTCGCTTCAAGCTGGGGTTAACAAGAGTATTCTTGTTAGTGGCGTATGCGCCAGTATCCTCAGCTCTATTAAGCGAACTCGAGGAGTTTTGGGAGAGTGTCAGGGATGTTCTAGGTAGCGTTAGAGGGAATGAAAAATTAATAATATGTGGCGATTTGAACGGATGGGTCGGAACTGCGCGAAGCGGTTACGAGGGAGTGTTAGGTCAGTATGGTGACAAGAGAATAAATGAGGCTGGAAAGCTTATATTGGGAATTTGCAAGGAAAGGAATTTGTTTGTGGCAAACTCTATGTTTGACCACAAACAAATTCACATGTATACATGGGAGCGAACGGAAGGGAAAAGTATGATTGATTTATTCCTAGTGGATCAGCGTATTCGAAGCCAAGTCATGGACACACGAGTGTTTAGGGGTTCTGATCTGGGAACCGACCAATATCTAGTCGTTGCTAGAATAAGGGGTCTGTTCGCGGGTTGGCGCAGCTACACGAGGTGTCCAGACTTGGAGTTGAATTACCGCATAAGAAGCTGGAAGCTTCAAGATCCACCGACTAGAAAGGAATATCAAGAAAGAGTTTCCAAAAAGCTAGACAGCAGTGAATCTGGAAATGGAAATATTGAAGTATGCTGGCAGAACCTTAGGGATTGTATGAATGAAGTATGTTCAGTAGAGATGGAAGATACGAGATGGATGTGGAAAGACGTATTGCTGCCGGTAACAAGGTTAACGGAGCCTTAGCTGCATTGATGAGACGGCAAAACGTCAGCACAGCTGCGCGTTTGGCCGTACACAATGCAGTTTTGGTACCGACTCTGTTATACGCCAGCGAAACGTGGGTATTACAGAAGAAGAATGAAAGAAAGATGAATGCTGCGGAGATGCGATCTCTTCGTAGGATATGCGGAGTCAGCTTAACTGATCGAATCCGCAATGAAGAGGTACACAGAATGGCAGGTACTAGCGAGGATGTCACGGTGAGAATGAAGAAGAACGTGCTCAGCTGGTTTGGGCACGTCGAACGAATGAGTGATGAAAGAATGGCAAAAAAGATTTATGATGGAAAAGTGAGCGGTAAGAGAGGTAGGGGGAGACCTCGGTTGACCTTCGAAAACACCGTATCAAAGATACTGGAGGAAGGTCACGTAAAAAGCATGAGGACCCCCCGAAGGGCATGTATGAAGAGGTTGATGACAGTGGACGAGGCTAAAGAGGTATGTAGAGACCGTAGCGTTTGGCGCTCCGTTCTCTCTGACTACCCCGCAAGGGATAAAGCGTGAAGCTAAGTTAAGTTAAGTTAAGTTAAAATAAGGCATCTTATAAATGGTAATCTGAACTATGTTTATATTTTAAAAATATTTTAATGTTTTTTATTCTGCACTATATCTATACTAGTATTATAAAATTGAAGAGCTTGTTTGGTTCTATTTGAAAAAAATATTTTTGTAATGGATGGACCATTCCATTGAGGACGGCCATTTATGCATTACGTTATTACATCACGTTAAGCATTTTTATGTTGTCCACTGAACCTGCGATACGATGTATCTTAGGCGTTGTTTAGATTGTATTATTTGTAATATACAGTTCTTAGTGGTTATCATTTGTTTTTTTTTTAATTAAAATAGGTTCTTACATATGAAATTGACGTTTTGTCGTACTGGCCTCTTTAATCACAAATATCTCCTCTTTGGTTAGGGACTCTAAAGGAAATTTTGATCTGCAGAACAAGCCCCGTGGATGGCCGAAGATCCAGGTTGATAATAAAGAATTGAAAGCTACTGTATGTATTAAGATTAAAAAGAAAACGCTCACCGTAATGGCTGGACGCTGGCAAGCCAGCCAAATCCCATACCAAAATTGATTAAAAATAATAGTACTCGTAAATTTTTAGTCCAGACGATTACGGCAGTTGTTATTGTCAGTAATTGCAAGCCATGATGGAAAAGATAGCTGCTAAACAACCAAGGCTGGTCAATCGAATAATGCCAAAGTAGTGACGTAGAGCATTGCGACAACGTTAGACGACACACTGCACAACAGACGGGTACCAAATTACGACAGCTTCAATTGGAATGTCTAAGACATCCACCATACTACCCGGACCTTGCTTCAACAGATTGCCATTTTTTTTAGAAATTTGAACTCTTCTTTCTTCTTGAATTCTTTCTTCAAGGGAAAAAGTTCAACTCCGATGGGACAGTCCAAATTGCCTTCAAAGATTTTATTGATTCGCGCCCGAATATTTTTTTTAGTAAAGGGTTCAATTAACTGCTTATGAGATGAAAAAAGTGCACGAATAACAATGGATCATACTTTGATTAAATAAATGTATTAATTATATTAAAAAAATATTCGACTTTTTTTCCTCCCATACGAACCGCCAATTTCATATGTGAAGATCTATTATTAAATATTTCATATCTTCGAGTGGGAATCGAACCCATGAGATGAGACAGCGATAGAGAAGCTAGTATTATTTATTTTATTACTTTTAGACTACTTATAACTATTATATAATAACAATTGAAATAGTAATATAATAATAATTTAGAGTAAGGCAGAAACCGACATCAAAAAAGGATAATAATATGCTTTATTCCGTATAAAATACTCCCGTACTATTAGGAAGAAATGAATGAGAAAAATAATATGAAAATGAAGTTCAGTGTAGATAAAGATAAAATGCAGTTTGTAATGATTGTCACTACATTCTCTTTACTTAACTTGCTAAATGTAACATTTATCATGCATGTAGCAGGGTAGGCAGAGGAAGCTTAGTGATAAGACACTCCGCTTACCACTTTTCGCTGTATTCTGCAGGCGTTGCATTTTGAGCCACGAAAATCAACGCCACGCTGTGCCTCGACACCAGAGCGATATTTTTTTATTTCCTCGAATAAGAATCAAACCCACAAACTATCGCGTTAACAGTCACATGCATGCTTATGCCCCTAAGCCACGACTGACCTCAAAACTATTTAATATAAAAAAAAACCATTCGTATCATACAACTGCTTGCTGGATTGATTAAAACCGACGCAATCCTTGGACCAACACTAGTCCTGTTAATTATTTCCACGCGTACGTTTCAATACAAACACCGAGTAAATTCCAATCTAGAACAGAATTGTAATTTACTTGCAAAATTGTTCACGGAATTTCATAGTAGCTTTAATGTAATATGTTTGTGGGCTTATACGTGACATTTCGTGCCTATTGCAAAGTAGGAATGTTGCCGTCGACGATTTTCAAATACAGCTGTAATAAACATTGTAATCAACAAGTAGCTGTCGGGACAGGTTTGATCACATATTAAATTTGACTGCATTAGCTTTGATAATTTTCAAAGGAGGGAATTATGCTGAGAATAGTATAGGTGTTTGCGTAAAGGATACTATTGTTGCGCAAGTTAAAAAATCAATTGAGTGAATGCACGTTGGTATAGCAACGTGTACGTCACTTTATATAAATAAAATTGTGTGTGTTACATTTAATTTATTAATTTAATGTATTTTTAGCTAAGTAGTATACACATACTTCTAAAAGTGCGGAGATGTCGTGGTAAATGGTCTTGACAGACGGATGACAGTTATCCAATTCTATAAGATTTTCTTTTTCTTCTTTTGAGGTACGAAATTCTAATAAAATATAAAAAAGGATATATAGAAAATCCATTCTATAAAGAACTATCTATTACTACCTGCAGTTTTACTCGCATGGATGAACGAATATAACTATGAGTTTTGTATGACACTCGACAAATTCTAAGAGTTCCAGGTAATTCTAATTGATATCGTAGACTACATTTAACAAAGCAATTAACGTGATGTAGTTTGTATAAAAAATATCATTCCTCGATAGAAAGACTCTCCGGTGCAATTTGAAAAATCATTATAGTGCTATAATAATTTTTCAAATTGCACCAGTCGATCCTAAGATTGTAGCGTTCATGCAAACCATATTGCCTTTGTAATTAGTAACCTAAGCTTTGTAACCTAGTGTCAAGACACTCCGGTCCTCCATTTTCCGAATTTGAATTATAGCGTAGTGAGTGACTCAAGTCAAAGTCTAAATTTGTTTCACACGAGCGTTGATATAAAAAATATTTATTGCCCCGAGTGAGGATCGAACCATCGCGTTTATAATGAAACGCTGCCAATGCGCCACGATGTACTCTTATATTATTATGTTGTTATTTAAATATTCACCAAATAAAATATTTAAAGATAGTACAAAACACGTTCATAATACATCAGTACTCTAACCTATCGAACCTCACTAATTTGGGTACGTGAAATCTGTCACTCGCGTAAGCCAATTTGGCTTGGAAGACGTTGTAGGTATATCCACATAAACGTATATCATTATATCGATTGTGGAACAATGTTTATTAATTCTTAGTTTTGCTATGAATATTTATAGCATTGTGATCTTAACATAAATTAGGCTATTGTGACTTAGTAGCAACGCTGTCCGCTTGGCTGTAAACGCGATGCTTGTGGGTTGAATCCTGACTCGGGGAAATCAATTATTTTGATTTCTCCGCTCTAATAACACAAAGTGTGGCGTTGAGTACTGTCATAACATAATCACTTTACGTTTTAAAGGAGATCTTTGAACTTTCAGATATTTTTACATGTAAGTGAGACAGAAAGCCACATCATGCGGGCGTAACAACCAAACGAATTACAGTTTCTGATTCGGAAATATTATCACGGAGGGTTCTGGAACAAGAGTAACCCAACGTCACCAAGCCAATCCACCAAATTGGCTCAATTTCAGAACGAAGTTGTGACGTATCGACCACGTCAGCGTTGCCATCTACCGTATATTTCGTGACGCGGTGCTTTAACTGTCCGTATTTTTGTTTATTTAGCGCCCATACTACTGGCCACATCTGGTGGTGGTGATTTTACAATGCACTCTATTACTATTACAATATATTAATATAATTTAAGTTTAGAGTTATTTCAAATCTGCTTATTTAATTAAAATGATAAGCTTCATTCTTGAATAATTAACTAATTTAAAATCGATACTCTAATTAAAAGTTATTTATTGTGTATTGTTTAACGTTTGTGGCTTTTTAAATTAAAAACTTCAGTAAACAGAGCAAAGAGTCTCAACTTTTGTTTTTAAACTTTTCCGATAAAGTACAGAAGAGATAGCTGTTCTTTATAATTCAAAGATAAAATTTTTATTATGCACCTTTCATCTAAATATTCTTGGGCATCTTTGAAACAAAAAATACAACCGTATTTAAAAATATCAATTAACTTCTAAAAGGCATTTTTTCAGCATCACGCTGTACACGCACACACAACAGGTTAGGCAGAAGGAACCTAGTGTTAAGACACTTCGTTCCTCATTTTCCGCCAAATTCTGGAGGCATTGCGTGTAGAGTGACGGAATTCAACGCCATGCTTTGGCTCGACACTAGAACGAAGAAAAAAGAAATATTAAATGTTTCATTTCCTCGATTATTTTATTAGCTTCACGCTGTATCCCGCACACAGCAGGGTAGGCAGAGGGAACCTAGTGTTAAGACACTCCGTTCCCCACTTTCTGCCGAATTCTGGATGCATTGCGAGTTCAGTGGCAGAACTCAATGCCGCGCTTAACCTCGACACCAGAGCGAAGAAATGGAAATATAAATTTTAAGTAAATATTTCATCTCCTGGAGTGGGGATCGAACCCACAACCAGTCGGTTTTGCAGTCACACCTCGTGCCGCTGCGCCACGACCGGCCTCAAGTGGGAATTGAACCCACGACCTGTCGCGTTTACGGTCACATTTTGTGACCCTACCACAGCACTGGCCTCAATTGGCATTAAATCTATAAATATATATATATATATATATAGGCATTTTTTAAAATTTCTAGGAAGTAGTGAATTTGTTAAATAAATAATAATTTCCCTTCTGTAACAGTATAGGCGGAGAGGCACTACCGTCAAGACCTCCTCCGCATTTCACCCAAATTTGGGACACAACTAAAACACAAAAAAAAATCGATATCAGTGATGGAGGTCGAGGCTGCACTATATCTTACCAGAGCAGAATAGTGAGAATAATTAATATCACCGTCCTGTAAAACTTGTAATATTACTAATATTATAAATGTGAATGATTATGAAGATGAATGTTTGTTCCACTTTCACACGAAAACTACTAAACGGATATAGATGAAAGTTTGTAACTTTTTTAATACATCATAAAACTTTACTTCTATATCAGAATAGCGCATAGGCTACAATGAATATAAAAATATATATTATTTGGATATAATATAAAATTCATTCAATAGTATAATCTATCTATATATATAAAAGGACTTGTGCTGACTGACTGAGGTAAGACGCACGCAGAGCCGTAACCGCTGATGGTAGAAACGTTAAATTTGGGCAGATGTTTATTTTCATATTCTGGACATCCACTAAAAAGGGAATTTGAAAAATTTTAACCCTAAAGGAATGAAATAGGGGTTGAAAGTTTGTATGGATTTTTTTTAATCTGTACTGATTTTTATAAAATTTGAAATTCAGACTCTTAAAAATATTTCATTGAACAACATTGAATTGAAAATGGTTTTTAAGAATTCACCCCCTAAGGGTTCAAATAAGGGGTTGAAAGTTTATATGGAAAAATCTTTAAATTGCCACCGATTTTTATAAAAAAAATTAATTCAGACTGTTAAAAATATTTTATTGAACACGTGTTTCGTGGTTTTTTTAGAATTCACTCCTAATAAGCGGGCGAAGCCGCGCGCGCACTCTAGTTTAATATAAAATAAAATTCAAAAGTCAAAATTAGGTTTAACTAAAACAGTAAATTCATATAAACGTTTCAAGTCCTGCACTTTCATTATAAACACTCCGTAATTCCAAGCAAGGACACTCAGAAAGATAACGATATTATTTTTAGGGTTTCGCTAGGTCGCGGAAACCGTATTATATAATTTGCTGAGTTGATCCCTTCTCTAGTGGATCGATTGGATTACTTGTGTTTATGTGCAATGGTATAAAAATATATGAGAAATATTGTTAGTTTGTATTGATATGACTATAGATTATAAGTATTATAGTTATTTTTCAAGTATGGGGCCGTTCAAGTATTATGTAAGCACTGTGGGGGGGGGGGGGGGGGGGGGGTCTTGGATTTGCTTAAGAGGATTGTTTATTTTTAATGACATAGGGGAGGGGAGGGGGGTATTGATGGTCAATAATAATACTTGAACGGTCCCTATAGTAAGGTACGCAGAGGAAACCTAGTGCTGAGACCTTTTGTCTTCCCCTGAATTTTCGTGACATCTCGTGTTAATCATTTGTACATTTTTTTAATTACATAAGATAATAGTAACAAGTATTTATTAGCCAGATTTTTTAAAATTGTAACCTATAATATGCAAAATTTTTTTTTGATGCCGATATCAAGTACATCACATGACTGTAAACTCTAAGGTGGTGGGTTCAATTTCTACTAGCAGGAATGTATTATTTTAATTTCTATGTTTTGGTAAGGAGACAGAGCGCGGTGTTTAGTTATTCAACACGCAATGTTCTAAAATTGTTAGTTGCGTGAAGCGTAAAGTGTCTTTATAGTAGGCTAAATCTTTTTTATGCAGGACAAAGACTTAAGATAAAAAAAAAATTGAAAGATAAATCAGCGTGTTTACATAAATAAATACACTCTAAATAAATTTACATAAATAAATACACACAACATAAATACACTTGTATTTATTTACACTATACATTGTAGAAATAAAAAAAAACTCTTCTTCTTGTTATTAGATTATTGTTGTTCTCAATGTAATTAATAAGCTATATTTACTATTATTGTGGATAGATTCGAGAAGTCCGGTGACTTAGCGGGTATGAGCAGCGGATAACCAAGACATTATTACATCAGGTTTAATGAACCCCTCACGCTCGCTAGTAAACTATACAAAAAAAGATAAATATACTGTGAATTATCACTTTTTCTATTCTTCTTGGTAGTGATTTCTTTATTACTGAACATTCTTTACATTACCATAGACGCGATCTTTTTTATAATAATAAATAACTAGCAACCCTTAATAGAAAAATTATAATCATAAAAAACTTTTTGAATAAAATACAACTATTTATATCAAAACGATCTTTCATATACATTTTACACAAAAATTAAGATCGAGACGGCATTTAACAGAAAACAATACAATATTTCAACCGTCGCGTACATTAGCTGATCGAGCTTTCGAGGTCGAACGTGAAAATCCATCAGCATCTATTTTGAAGGCAAGATCTTGGTTGGAGTGAAATTAAACAATGTATATGAGACAAAGAGAGTGGAGTGGTTAGACCTCGCCCTTTGTTCAGTCGCCCTGGTGCTGTTTCTTTTAAATTTTGTTACAATTTATAAGAGTAGAGCGTTTTTAATTGTTATACTATTTTTTATTTTATTTTAATTCTTTATAACATTGTATGTATAGTATTGTAGTATATGCTAAAAATAATAAAGTAAACGTTTATTAGTATTCATTTTTTAGTTCAATATTACGTTAACACGCATTACGCCATAATGTGTAACTGCACTATGTGATCTTTGTTTTGTTAGATTCACGCTGTATCCCGCATATAGCAGAGTAGGCAAAATGTATCAGGAAAGCTAGTGCTAAGATACACCGTTTCCATTAAGATACTTGGATATATTGTGTATTGAGTAGTGGAACTCAGCGCCGCGCTACGCCTCGTTACCATATCGAGAAAATAAAAATATGAAATATTGTTTTTCCCCTAGAAGTAATTGAACCAACAACCTGTCACGGTTGCAGGCGTACGATTGTGCCCTTGTGCCTCGATTCGGTGTGTAGATGTATTATTTGTATTTGTATTTTTTTATAAAGTTGATAATAAAATAATGTATGTTAACTATAATTCATTATGGTTAGCAAGAGTATAAGATATATTTTTGCATACAATAATATTGAAAATATTAAAAAACACTACACTATTTTTTTTGATAATTTTCAAAAAGGATAGATGTTTTAAAATTGTTTAAATACTTATCGCTTATGACTTTAGCCGTACATATTCCTGTGAGGCAGGAAGCATTCTCTTTTAAGCAACCATATAATATTGCTGTTGTATATAACGATCATACGCCTGTAGACATCGCTTGTACAACATTCTTCAATTTCTCAGTTATTAGGTAGGGGAAACATGAAATATTCTTTTGAAAATATTTTAAAAGACTTTGTAAATTGTTGCTTTTATTTAGGTATTGTCCTAAAATGTTTTGCATTTCAATAAAAAGAGATTGAGGTGGCGCAGGGGCACAAGCGTGCGACTGTTAATGCAACAGATTGTGGGTTGGATTCCCATTGGACAAAATGAAATATTTAATATGTTTATTTTATTGCTCTGGTAACAGGGCAAATGGCGGTGTTGAATTCCACCACATAACACGCAATGCCTCCAGAATTCGGCAGAAAGTGGAGAACGGAAGTGTCTTAATGGGAAAGGAGTACCTTATCACTAGATTCCTAAGTTCCCTCTGCCTATCCTTACATGAACAAAATACACCGTGCAGCTATTAATAAAATATAGGTACATAGCTATCTCAAA